>PVJO010003701.1:41255-118369 GCA_004026905.1 Hystrix cristata | reverse complement strand
GATATGAGAGACCATAATTGTAAATAAGGACAAAGAGGTGTAATAGATATTATATAAAAGGAGGATGGTGTGCAGAGGAGAGGAGTGCTAGAAAGAAAGAAGGGGAAAAGCAGAAAGGCAACAGGGGAGAGAGGGGAATGGGAAAATATGGAAAATGATGAATGAACCTGCTGTAAATAGGGAGGGAGGGTGCAGAGGGGAGGGGGGAAGAGGGGAGAGAACCAAGATACATCATGTATAGGTACAGAATTAATGTAATGAATGTGACCATTGTATGTAGAATGTACCAATACATGTTCTTGGTTTAAAATAAAAAAAAATAAAATACATGTAACACAAAATTCATAATCTTCAGGTACTATCCATAAGGAAAGGGATAAGGAAAAGAATTTCAGATTAAGGTGGTTTAAGATAGCAAGACTAGATGCTTCTGGTGCATCCAGGCAATTAAAAAATGCCTCTTTTCAGTCTCAGCACAAATTACTTTTTCTGTGGAGTAATGTTTCTGAGTGAGCAAGAAAAAAACTATTCTTGGTCAAGCCAGCATAGTTTATAATCCCAGCAATTCACACATATCTATAATTACCTGTACATGTACAAATACTTTTTTTCTTTTTCCTTAGTGATCTTTAATTTTTTTATTATTTTTTACCAAGAACATGTATTGGTACATTGCATACATAATGATCATAATCAACATGGTTATTTTGTACCTGTACATGATTTCCTTAGTGATCTTTTATCAAAAGCTTTTATCCTAACTACTGCAGCACTTATTACAATTGACCTATTAACTTAAAATCATTATAAACATTATTACAGTTATTTTAACTGAGGCAACTCTTGTTATTATTGTTTTCTGGTTTCAATATTAAATTTAAACTGCTACCATTCTCATTATTATTAACTTTGCAGTAAACTTCAGTGTGTATTCTCCCGGTTTGAGAAGGGAAACATTTCTTTTCTTGCTATACCCAAAAATTAGAACATTGTAGATTCTCTGGAGATATCTTTTGAAGACAAAAAGAATGAAAGTTTTCATTATAGTTATTGGACTGAAGTAGGATAATGTATCTTACATTAAGTAACTTACCAGCATCTTTGAATATTGCTTGATTCAAAGAAACAATCATCATCATCTCTGATAGATGAAAAATCCTTATTTGCCCATCTTTGGTTATTTTAAGTGCATGTGTCAACATTTTGAACATATAAAACTTTTTATAATAAGATCAGATGACTTATGATACTTAGACCATCTCTTTTAAGCTTCTTCTTGGATTGTTTAGTAATCAGGGACCATGCCTCTGAAACTTGCATACAACATGATTTCTTTCAGGTAACTCATAGACATAAAAGGAACATAATATGTGAAAATCCTAATGCCTTGCTATGAAGCCATAAATGTGCTCATGCCAGTGGTGACGAACCTATGGCACATGTACTGGAGCTGGTTGTTTGTTATGATTAAAAGCTATAAAAGGTTTGCCATCACTGGAAACCATCTCATGACAAAATTTTACAAATAGAGTATTTTTGTATGTGACATGGAATGACCATATTTTATTTTATTTTATTTTTTTGTGTTATTGGGGGTTGAATCTAGGCAAGCATTCTACTGCTGAGCCAGCCTCCATATTTTAATTGAATCAGAGAGGTGTTTACAGGACATTTTAAATGTGTTTTTAAAAGGATATGGAAAATGTCTAGCATGTTTTAAAATTGTTTTTTCAAACTACATACAGAATTGTATTTACTTATGATCTGACTCTGAGGTAATAGAATATTAAAAGTGAAATGATGTTCAAGATAATCTTCAGACCACGCCTCTAATTCACCGTGAGAATCTACTCTCTTACCTTTTTTGTTTAATGCCTTTAGGTGGGGTATCACTACTTATGTGGTAGTCCAAAACTTTGTGGGTTAACTGCTAATTTTTTGCTTTAATTAATGAGAATTTGACTTTCTCTTAACATCCATTGTTCCTTTGGTTTTAGATATAGAGAATCATATATGCAGGTTTAAAAGAATAGAAAATTCATATTAATATTGACTTTCAGTGTTTTTTATGGTTTTCCACTTATCTTTTTTTCTTTAATAGCAGGAATTCTTCAGGTATAAATCCTGCTGAAGAAGTGAAGTTTCTCTTCACTATTTTCTCTGTAGTTAGTTAATTCTCCAACTAAATTAGATTTGAATCAGCAATCTGAAATAAATACATTAAATTATCTGATGAGTGCTATCAATTTTACTTCTGTCTCCAAATTATTAGTCTCCTATTTGTTTACATAACAAATTCAGTAGGAGTAATTATGTACTAAGAAAATGATTCTGTCACTTTAAATAAACTGTTCAGCAACTAAAACATCAGGATTATAATTAAAGGCATCACTCATAGCGTCCAATTTTAATACATAAAGGAGAAAGACATGATTCGATTTTAATGAACTTGCTTTTGCCTTGACTATATTACTTTTTAATTTTAATCTGGATGTGATTTCAAAATACCACAAAATCTTACTAAATAGTCTTAATTTTAAAGAATGGGATTGTAGTACATTTAACTGTTCTTGTTCCTGGTAATTTCTAATCTATTTCTTAAATGTAAGCACAGTTCTTTTTAGTACCTGGAATAGAACAATTCTTCAAGGTAGTTTAGGCAAATTATTAGGCCAATAAACTCTTTTGTTTCAGTTGGTTGATGGCAAAAAGTATACAGTCATATACTTTGCTCTTAAGCAAATTATCCACTGGAGCCTTTAGTCTAAGAGAAGCCCTGGGTTGGCTCTGCCTACGGAACAACAGAAGAAGCACTTGGAAACTTACGACCTGGGCTACATGTCTGAGTTGCTGAGTTACCTGTATTGAGTCTCGATCTCTTTGCATGTAAAGTAGAGATGATATAACCTACCTGTGGGGTTGTGAGGAATGTCTCAGATTAAAAATGTGAGTCTATTCACTAACTAGAAAGAGTGGTGCTAATACTGACCACAGTTACTATCTACTGATATAACCTGAAGTGCTCCAAAACTATACCTGAACTCAAACAAAACAAAACAAAACAAAACTTTTATGTAGATGTATCAACTCCCCATAAGGAATGTAATCATGTACTAATAAAAATTTAAGAAAATTTAGAAAAGAAAACAAATCTTCTATTGTCTTGCTATTGTGCTTGAAATTTGTTTTATAAAAATAATTTCTTTAAATTATTATTTCTTTGCGCTTCATCTCAAATGCTTTTTAGAACATACAACTTATAGATCTCATTCCTGGCCTACAAAATTATCTCTTGGCAATTTTTTAGGCATGTTAAAGTTGCGAACTCTCCCAAAAGGCAGTGAAAACCTTTGTTAATATATCAATGCTATTATGACAGGGTGATTTGGGTCAGCATTATTGACCTTTAACATTTTAACAATAATGAATATATTGGAATACAGTATTTAAGGTTATAGAAATCAGGTGGTAGGCCAGGAAAAAATGAAACAGAAAAAAGTGAAGGTAAGAGCATGGGCAGAAATGTAGAGGGTGTAAGACCTCAGGGTGCTGACATAGTCCTTCGGGATTTATGGAGGATTCATCCCAGGACACCCCTTAAATACCAAAATCTGCAAATGCTCAAACCCCTTCTATAAGATGGTATAAAATTTGCACATAATCTCTGCACATTGTATTGTATACTGACATCTCTAGTTTACTTACAATGTGTAACACGAGGTTAGTACTATGTAGAGTTGTTATACTTTATCATTTAGGGAATAATGACAAGAAAAATTCTTTTCATGCTTAGTCAAGATGCAATTCCTTTTAAATATTCTTTTTTTTTTTTTTCTTTTTTTTGCTGTGCTGGGAACTAAGCCTAGCAACTTGTACTTGTTAGAGAAGTAGCTACATTCCCAGTCCTTGAATATTTTCAGTCTGAGGATGGTTGAGTTCATGGATTCAGAACCTGGAGATATTGAAGGCTAGAGTGAATAGAGAGCCAGGACAAGGGGTTGGGACCAAACCTCATTAAGGAGTTTAAAAGACAAACTTTCTCTATTTAAGGACTGTAATGGTTTAAATATGAAGTGTCTCTCAATGACTGATCCCTAATGTAACAATGTTCAGAGACAGGGCCTAGAGAGGTGATTAGATCATGGGGATGCTAACCTCTTCAATGAGTTAACACACTGACGAGTTCAGAGCTGAATGGTCTTTTAGGAGGTGGGGCCCGGTTGGAGAAAGGAGGTCATGGGGAGTGGTTTTGAAGGGTAGAGTTTGTCCTGGTCACATTTTCTTTGGCTCTTTGCCTCTGTTCTACTTCGTGGCTACCATGAGGTGAGCAGTTTTGGTCTATCATGACCCCCATCCTTGCCGCCCCACAGTGTTCTGCCTCACCACAGTCCTAAGAATAATGGAGCCAGATGATCATATATTGAAATGTCTAAAACTGTTAGCCGAAAGTAAATATTTTCTCCTGTAAGTTGTTTTTCTCAGCTATTTTTTCACAACAACGGAAAGCTAACACAAAATTGATACCAAGAAGTGGGGCTGTTGCTGTGACTATTCCTGACTCTGTGGTTCTGAAGTATTTGCAATTGGTTTGCATGAGGAGTTTGAAAAGTTTGTGTGAAATTGTGAGAGTGAAGGCAAAGCTGCAGTGGGGACCCCAAAGATTCCAGGAATGTGTCTTAGTTTTGAACGAATACCTGGAAAGCTCATATATAAACATTATTGACATTGCAAACTCATTGTGTTCATTATCAAGCTTATCATCTTTGTTTCTCTTTTCTCCTCATGTTTTAAATCTCAGTACTGACACCTCCATTCATTCACTCTCCCCAGTCCAGGAATCTGGGAATCATAAAAACTTTCCTTTCCCCTGTTCCTTTAGCCCTGTTAATTCTAAATGTTGCTAATTAAATTTTCTAAATATTTCAAATTTAAGTATCTCCCCCACCCCATCCCTTGCATCACCATTGTCCTATTTGAAGTTTGCTTGCTATGGAAACCTAACTGTTCTCCTTGCCTCTGTTCTTTTTACTTTTGAAATGAAGTCTCACTGTGTTGCTCAGCTTGATCTTGAATTCATGGGCTCAAGCCATTCTCCTGCCTCAGCTTCCTAAGTAGCTAGGACTACAGATATACACCCCTACATCTAGCTCCCAGCCTCCATTCTTGCCACATTCAACTCATCATATTGCCTTCGCCAGGATCTCTCTGAAATATCTGTTTGATAACATCACTTTTAAGATGATTTAAAGGTGCTTAAGAGCATAGAATGTGCTGTCTTCAGCCTGTACAAGAGACTATCATGGTGAGCTACAGTCTGATTTCTCATCACATTCTCTGACACCAAATGTTTCAGATACACACTACTACTTCTTTTATCATGTACTTTTTGGTTTTTTTTTCAATTTTATGAACCTTTCTTTCTTTCTTTCTTTTTTAATCTTACGAATTTTGTGTTTTCTTTTACCTCTGAACACCACATTCTTCTGTTTAGCATGCACTTCTAGGCCCACAGCTCCATCACCTCTGCACCGCATAAGCCCATCTACCTTGAACATAGTCATTCTTCATGGCTCAGTTCAGATGTGGAGCCTTCTGAGCATGGACAGAACTGCATCCCATTTCTTTATACTGCCTTGTCATAGTGCTATTTATTTTTTCATCTACATTTGGATTCTCTTAAGAGGACAGATCACTTTTTGTATTTCAGGGCCAGGAAAATAAATAATAAAATGTATGCTAATTTTCTTTTTCTTTTTTCTTTTTCTTTTGGTGCTGGGAATCAAACTCAGGGCTTGGGCTTGCTAGGCAAGCAGCTAATGTATTTTTGATACAACCTTTTGTCTTGTTTAATTAGATGAAATCACTTGTTCTGAATTATTTAGATGTTTGTTGGATTTGTTCAGTCCTTCTAAAGCATTTATGAAACTCAAGTCTAAATATCAACAGACCAATCCCTCAAATTCAGTTTATCTTTTTTAGCTTTGTCTCCTGTTTTGAGGACGTAGTTCTTATAGACTTCCATGTGCTGACTAACATTTTGTCAAGTGCATGGTGGGGGATTTCCTCATGTATTAGAGAATCCCAGAATAGATTGCAGAGCATCTGCGAATACTTCTTGCTGCTGATGGTTGGCAAAATTCTGCATGGTGGAGGTAGGGGAAGTGGGTCACATGGAGCAAGGTGATTATTCATCAATACTGGAATATAGAATATTCTGTCTCTTTCAGGACATTTGAATACAGGTTGAGCATCTCTAATCTAAAAATTTGAAATCTGAAATCCTCCCAAATCCAACACTTTCTGAGCACTGACATACTGTCACAAGTGGAATGTTCAGCATCTCACTGTGTGACAGGTTGAAGTCGAAATGGAGACACATTAAAATACTGTACAAAACTACCTTCAGGCTATGGGTATAAATGTGTAAGAAACATAGACTTGAGTTCCATCCCAAAGATATCTCATTATATATATGCAAATATTCTAAAGTAAAAAAACTCCAAAATCTAGAATATTTCTGATCTCAAGCCCTTTAGATAAAGGATACTTAGTCTGTAATTTCTTTTACCAAAGTGTGAATTTGAGATTAATATTCTGTTTTTTCATCTTCAGGACTGGGTAGTCTTCATGACATAATTTCAGTAGTATTCTCCTCATGCTAATACACAGAAATGAGTGGATACTGTAAAGCACTACATAGTCACATTTTTCAAACTTCTTTTATCTTTTACTTCTTGTAGAAACATTGAGATATAGTCCATACATCAATATCTAATTCAATCTGCTTTGGGGGTTATCCTCCATAAACTGAAGAAAAAGCTGCCATTCTTTTTGTGTGTGGTATAAGAAATGGATCAAAGTTCATTTTTTCTTTTGTTTTTTGCTAATGGATATACAACTGTTTTAGCACCAGTTTTTGAAAACACAATCCTTTCTTCACTGAGTTACTTTTTTTGTTTTAGTCAATATTCAGTTGAGTGTATATGTGATGGTTGGATTCTGGACTCTATTCTGTTTCACTGATCTGTAGTCTATTATTATGATAGTACCACATTGTCTTGACTACTATTTGTAATAGTCAGTTTGAAATCAGGTGATATAAGCCCTCCCACTGTGTTCTTTTAAAAAACCAAACGGTTTTTAAAATACAGCTGCTCTCTACTATCCTTTCTCCTTTAAGTCATGATTACATGGTACATGCGGTCATTGTAAACATAAAGCAGTACCTCTCAAAAGTGTAGTCATTGAAACTTGTTAGAAATTCAGATGCTTAGGCCCCACTTCAGATTATCTCAGAAAATTTGACAGAACTCAGCAATCTGAGATTTGACAAAGCCTATTGCTGATTCTAGTGCCCACTAAAGTTGGAGAACCACTGATTTACAGTATTTTTTTCTACACCACAGTTCAGCAAACTTTCTATGAAGAGATAGACAAATATTATAAAATTGTATGACTTTACAATTCATACAGTCTCTGTAATAGTGACTCATTTCTGCCATTGTAGCATGAAAGCAGTCATCAACAATTTGTAAACAAATGAGTGTAGCTGTGTTTAATAAGACCTTGTTTATAATAACATGAGTTGAGCAGATTTGGCCTGCAGGCTATAGTTTGCCAACCTCTGTTGTAGTCCATTCTCAAACTCTTCCATCTCTTAAAACATTGGTATTTGTTACATTCCTTTTAGAGATCTGTATTCTCTATCATTTTAGACCCTCTTTAAAACCTCTAAAAGAAGATTCTTTTAATTAATGCCAAGTAGTTCTTTTTTTTTTTTTTTTTTTTTTTTTTTTTTTTTTTTTTTTTTTTTTTTTTTTTTTGTGATTCAGGATCAAACCCAAGACCTTTGCACTGAGCTATTTCTAAGCCCATTTATTTGTTCTTTCTTGGTTTGAACCCAGGACATTCTCACTGAGCTACATCTCTGGTCCTTTTCTATATTTTTATTTTGAAACAGCATCGTGCTAAGTTGCTAAATTGCCCAGCTTGCTAAGTTGCTTAAATTTGCAGTCCTCTTGCCTCAGTCTTTCAGAGTGCTAGGATTACAGGCATGTGCCACCATGCTTGGTCAAATAGGGCTTGTTTAGAGCTGAGCTCAGATATTTCACCTCACTCTAGCTAGCTGTTAATACTTCCTGGTATATACCTACCTACTTTTTATTTTAAAAGCAGATTTTTGTCATTTAGTCTTATTTTTGAGCATGCTACATGTATGAGCCCTACATGTTGGCCATAATATAAGATCTTTTAAATCTTTGCAGATTGTCAACCGCAAGGAATTAGCAATGATTATATTAGATGGCTAGGACTGCCTTTTAAAGGGAGGAAACCATCATTTAATTAAAAAGTACCCTAAACTGGGTGCCTTAGAAGCTAGAAATCCACAATCAAAGTGGCTTCAAGGTGATGTCCTCTTTGACAGTTCTAGGGGTTAGGGTTATTTTTTCCTTTTTAAAATTAGCTTTTTAACTGACAAATGAAAATAGTATATGTTCTTTACAAAGTTTTTAAATGTGTACACATATCGGAATGACTAAATTGAGCTACTTGATATATGAATTACCTCACATGTTTTGTTATAAAAATACAAAATCTATTTTGAAAAAATATCTATTTTCTTGGCTATTTCCAGATACAAACATTGCTACTAATTATCATCATCTTTTACATTAGGTCTCTTGAAATTCTTCTTCCTATCTGACTGAAATTTTGTATGCCTTGACCAATATTCCCCCTGCCTTGTTCCCTCCCACTCCACCAACCTCTAGTGACCTTCATTCTAATCTCTACTTTTATGAGTTAAACTTTTAAAGATTCTGCTTAGAATTGAGATCATGTGATATGTGTCTTTCTGTGCCCGTCTTATTTCATTTTACATAATATCCTCCAGGTTTATCTACGTTGTTGTGAATGACAGTTTCCTTCTTTTAAAAGGCAGACTAGTATTTTCCTGTGAATATATATATTAATATAAATATAAATATATATAGCCACTTTTTTTATTCATCTACTGATGGACACTTGGGTTGACTACATGCTTTGGCTATTGTGAATTGTGCTATAATAGACATGCGAGTACAGATAATCTCTTCAACATACTTATTTCATTTGCTTGGGATAAGTACTGAGTACTGAGATTGCTGGATCACATAGTAGTTCTGTTTTGAATTTTTTAAAGAACCATTCTAATTTACTTTCCCACCAATAGTGTATGAAGGTTCTCCTTTCTCTGCATACTTACCAGTATTTATTATATTTTGTCTTTTGGGTACTAGCCTTTCTCATAGGTGTGAGGCAATAGCTCATGGTATTTTTAATTTGCATTTCCCTGATAATTAGTGATGGTAAGCATTTTTTCACATATTTGTTGATCATTTTTATGTGTTCTTTTAAGAAGTTTGTCTTCAGGTCCTTTGGCCATTTTTAAATTGGGTTATTTATTTTCTAGTGATTGTGTTTGAATTCTTATGTATTTTGGATATTTACCCCTTATCAAATGTAGGGTTTGCAGATATTTTCTCCCATTCCCCAAGTTGTCTCTTCACTTAATCGAGTGTTCCCTATGCTGTGCATAAACTTTTTAGTTTGATACAGTCCCATTTGTCTATTTTTGCTTTTGCTTTATATGTTTTTGGTGTCATATTAAAAAATTCATTGCCTAGACTGAAGTCATAGAGTTTTTCTCCTATGTTTTCTTTAGTAATTTTATATTTTCGGGCTTTACATATAAGTCTTTAATCCACTTTGAGTTGGTCTTTGTATCTAATATGAAATATCATCTAACTTCATTCTTCAGCTTGTGGATACCCAGTTTTCCTAACATCATTTGTAGGAGACTATCTTTTCTCCATTGTGTATTCTTGGCAACCTTGTCAAAAATCAATTGACCATAATGAGTGAATTTATTTCTACACTGCTATTGCATTGGAATACATGTCCATTTTTAGTACCATGCTCTTTTGATTACTATAGTTTTGTACGACACTTTGAATTTAGGTGATGTGATACTTCTAGCTTTGTTCATTTTCCTTAAGATTGCTTTGGCTGTTGGAGTGTGTGTGTGCGTGTGTCTGTGTGTTTACTTGCACATTTTAGGATTGCTTTTTTATTTCTGTGAAAAATTTCCTTCCTCTTCTTGCTCTTAGTGTTTGATGTCAATCTTTGGTATTCCTTATTTTATAAATGTATCCAGTCACATGGCCCCCTCTTCCTGTATGTCCTCATATTGTCTTCCCTTTGAATGTATCTCTGTGTCCACATTTCCCCTCATATGAGAACACTAGTCATATTAGAGTAGGACATTGTAGGGACATTATCTCACCTTTATTATATGTAAACTTTTATTTTTATTTCTATTTACAAGTACTGATTGTTAGGAATTCAACGTCTTGCCTTGCTTTAGTAAAAGAGACAATAATTATAATTTACAATCTATTTTTCCTTAAGTGGGAGAAAAGATCATTACGTATGTAGGAAATCTTAGGAGTCCTCAAGTTATCAGTAGGAATTGAACAAATTCCTGGAACAATAACACAGTTGTTGATACACAACATATGCCTAGCAAAGGGAAGCAGTATACAGAGTAGAGATGGTGACTGACAGTCATTCATCTGTGTTAACTATAGCAATAGTTTCTTAAGCTCTTACTATGCTAAGTGCTGCACATGTGTCTCACTGAATCTTTAGCACAATGCTGGTTACTAGAATGTCTTCTTTTCACAGATGAAGCTTAGAGAGGTAAAGTATTAAGTTACTTGTTCAATGTCATGATGAGAAAGTGACACAGCAGAGACTTTAACTCAGTCAAACTAGTCTGGAGGCTTATTACATTTTTTTTTAAAAAATGAAACTGTAATAAACACACAGTAAAATGTATATATAGTAGGAGAAAAGAATGCACATGTTTTTAACTTCTGTACCATTCTTATCTCATTCTGCAGTTCACTTACATAAAATATTTATTGGCTATCTACTACATGACAATTCAACGATTAGTAAGTATTATGGATACCAACTTTCCTATTGAGTAGAATTGGTGCTGGGGAGGACAAATCTCCCATCTTTTGTCACATCATAAAATGGTTAGAACATAAATTGGTCAGCTAAAAAGTTTTATATTCACTTTGGGCAAATCAACATCATTGAAGATTTTTAAGCAGAATAGAGACACGGTAGAGTTGAAGTTTGGGGTGTTTTGGGCAGATTGGGACCATAATAAGCAGAGATTTTGTTCTCTAGTTCCAAAATACAGTCATTTAGGTTTAGACCATATGACAGTTATGAACGTGTTTGGAAAGGGAGGAGTTATTAATTCTTATTGGTCATCAAGTTCTGATTGAAGGAATATAGCCTGTCATACTATAAAATCCCTGAAAATTAAAGCCCTATCTGTTGGATAATAGTCACTGCCAAGCACCCAAGCACATATTGAACCTCAATAAGCACAATAGTTGCAGGAGAGACTCTGAGCAGAAATGGGCACATGAAGACTTATTATTTTCTATTGTTGGAATACTGTACTTCATGCTGGGCTTTCTGAGAAGAAAGTGACAAACAGATGACCTCTCGGCCTCTTCTCTAGACCTAAATAGTACTTACAGGGAGACTTACTGCCCTTTTATTCTCAGAAAAAGGAAAGCCAAATCCCAGGGCTTGCTTCTTTGACCTTGTTATACTCCTTGCAGAAGGGAGTAGAATGCATTGTCTGATTTGCCTTTTCCACCATCAAGCTATCTATCAAACAACCAGTGGTTCTGACAGTTGTGCTGACTTTTTACTTGGCCTTTCACAGGTGGTTTTAGCACAGGTTGAGCATCTCTACTTCAAAAATATAAAGTCTGAAATACTCCAAAATCTGAAACTTTCACTTATTAACATGATGCTACAAGTGGAAAACTCCTCGCCTAACTTTATGTGATGTCAAAATGCAGCCATACTAAAAATACCATGTAAATTACTTTCAGACTGTGTGTGAAGGTGTTTACAAAACATAAATGAATTTCATGCTTACACTTGGGTCCCATCCCCAAGCTATCTCCCAATGTTTATGCAAAATTTCAAAATCAGAAAAAAATCTGAAATTTGGATGCAAGCATTTTGGGTAAAGAATATTCAACCCGTACAGCTTGTGTGTTTTCTATGGCAAGGCTATTTCAGAAATTGAAAAATGTGGCCAATCTGTGGAAGACTGATTCTAGAAGTTGAGAAGCAGGATTAAGCCCCATCATATGTCATGATCTTCACTTATGATATGCGGAGCAGGAAGAGCATGGACTGGGAGTGAGGAAGCCTTGGTTCTTATCTTAACACTGCCTGAGTCATAACTCAAGCAAGGTACTTATTTTCTCTATACCTCAATTTGTTTCCATACAGGGGAACTGAAAGACTGTTCTTGTGCAAAAATATTTGAGAAAAGTGCACATAAGGAAAGTTCTCTGGGATACCATACAAAAAAACCTAAAATACCACCAAAGAAAATTATGAAAGGTGTTTTAATTGGTCTTTGGAGATACATAGATCAATAAATAGCTTTTTTTACATCTCTACAAAAAGTCTATAAGCTCTTACTTCCTTTCTTCTATGAAAATTGACATGGAAGGGAAGATTGAAGAGTGCAGGAAGAAGATTGAGTCTGCTTTTTAGTATGATAAAAACGTGGAGAGTGAATTGGTTGGAGTGTTTTTGTTTCTCTTCTGTTCAATGAGCTGAATGGGTTTGGAAAACCTACCAGTCTACTGGGAAGAGTGTGGTACCTGTATTTCCTTGGCAGTGTTTTGTTAAATACCAAGAGACTTTATATCAAACATTTATATAATTTTGATCCAAACTGGCATTCTTCCCATTTCAGCTGACCCATTTGGGCTAAATAGTAACTTCACAGTTTTAGAGTGGCAGCTCTGAAGTGATGAGTTTTGATGAATTTGAAGCTTTATGATGAGTAATGAGTTTGCAGCTTTGTGAAAAAGTCCACATCTTTCAATTTTCCTCCACTACCTTTCAAAACTTTTGTTTATATCTTCATTGTAATTTAACATATTCTGCTGGGTATCTTTATGTCATTTATGGAAACATTCAGACTATACTAAGCTCCCTGAAGGCAGAGACTATGTTTTTGTTCCCTTGGTAATTGCAGTGGATACTGAATTCAATACCTGGCACAGGGCAGATACTCCTTGAGTTAAACTCAATTGGATTGAATTCTACTGGGTTGTCTAGCAATTAGACATTAGCTTAAATGAAATCAATGCTTTTGGCAATCTTTTCAACTTCCTTGCTCCAGGTACATGGCAGGGCAATCAGGCCCTGAGAGTGCAAATACAGAATACAGTATGGGAGATTTCCATACAGAATGTATGGGAATATTCTCAGAGGCACAGTACCAAGGAGAATAGTTTTTACCTTGTGGTGGGGGGAATTGTTCAATTCTAGAATCTATGTCTGTTCAAACAAAAACAATTACTAATAGATGCTGCTCTATCTCATTGCATGGGAGAATCTCAAAGTCCAAATAAATAGAAGAGTGTATTAACATGATCAAAGGGATAAGGGAGATAGAATATAAATCTTCCTGATAATTACAGGGTAGAATACTGGGAAGATATACTCTTTGGACTAATTAGCAGGATGTTCCAAAACTCAGCATTGCCTTCCCAATGACACAAGTAATTCTGAAAAAGTAACTGGGGGCTAGGGATTTAGCTCAAGTGGTAGGACACTTGCCTAGCAAGCCCAAAGCCCCGAGTTCAATCCCCAGCACCCCCCCCAAAAAAAGTGACTCTGAAAATAAGATATAATTACATAAAATGACAAAGAGAACTATTTGTTAAAAATATTTTTGGGATAGAAACAAATCTCTTCTTTCTATATGAAATGGACAAAGGATAATGCCAAAATATTGAGAAATGCTCCATTGTAAGCTCATAGATAATAAACAGTTTACTTGGAAAGCAATCTCAAGTGACCCTACAGGGCTCATAATATATCTATCGGAGAGGAAAGGTAAAGGCCTCTTAACTAAAGTGGCTATTAGTTCAAAGAAAATGAAGAACACGTCCAAGGAATTGGGCCAGTGGTGAGCTAGAGAAGTGAGAAATCTATGTTGGAGGTGTTTGTGATGCTAAACAATCTATTATTTGTTCTGTGAGTTATACTTGTGACAAGACCAATATTAAGCAATTAAATAGGTGGGCACACTGAGATTACCGATTAATTTCATTGCCAGCAGGATAAGGGTAAGTGGTTTGTTTCCAGACACTGGAGAGTGCAATGGGCATTCAAAACATAAAACATGTTCAAAAGTTCTCTTTGGATCAATTTTGAAAAAAAATGAAAGACTGTAAATAATTTTTGTGATAGTGTGCATTTGCATATGAAGACATATTCATTTATAGTCAGTGACATTAATCACTTGAATTTGTACTTATTCACTGAAGATATTGGAAAGATGAGTTTACTAATTTGAAAACTTTAGTAAGGATCTAGTCTATCTAAAATGTTTAGCAAGTGTGTACTGGACCCTGTTCTATGTTCTAAAGATGCAATGAAGAACAAAGCAGACAATCTTTGTCCTTGGAGAACCTTCATTCTAGTTTAAAAAATATATATAATTATATATAACAATGAATTATAATAGATTATATAACATACATTATTACAATAGATTATATAATATAAAATGATCTATCATATATTATAATAATTATATAATCTAGAATTAGGTACTAATAGTACTATAATTTTAAAGCATGGTAGGGTATAGAGAGAGTATGTGCAAATGTTGGCAGGAAGTATAGAGAATTTGCATTCTGGTTTCTAAAAGCTGTGTAGTCAGTCTTACAAAAGTCATTTTCCCTCCATGGGCCTAAAGTCTTCATTTGTCAGATGAGAGAGACAGGCTAACTTAAAATTTCTACGAATCCTTCTTTCTTCCACTCTGCAGGAACCCTTGTGTCAGAAATACAGAATCATGTTACTCTATGGTGATGAGAAGGCAATGGCACTTTGCCATTTTATGCTTTATATCTCACAAGCCAAGGTACTACTGTTCTCTGGTGTACAAGTTTTCTTTCCTGGGTACAAATAAAATACAAAATCCCAATTGAATGGCTGGGCTCAACTTTGGTTTATGTGTCATACTCAGACAACTTGCTGCGTTCAAGGAATGGGATCTACAATAAGCCTAGTGTTTCAGCTGTAAAGAATATCTTTGAAAGGGAAGGACAAGCACAACCTCTGTGATGGGGAAATGAATTTTGATTTTGTGTTGAATTTGGGGTTAGGGTGGTTCCCCTAAGCAACTGGTGTGAAGATACTAGGAGAGGCCAAGGCTATACTGAACAACCCAAACCAGGAAATACCTATTCTATCAGGATTCCTATATGCAAACAATAAATACTAATCCTGGATGACTTAGCATGAAATAGTTAATTTAATTGTTAGAGAACACAAGTTTGTTTTAAAGGTAGAGAACAAATCAAAATCCTGCAATAGAACTGAAGAGACAACTCCAGCTACTGTCAGTACATCTTAAAAGTCACAGTTTGTACCACTACTATTTCTTCACCATGAATGTGGCTTTTCTGTAACATATTGCTGCCAGGAGGCAAGGAGCAGTCATTCATCTCTTTTCTTTGCTTCAGAAGTTTCTGAGTTAATGGGCACCTGGAAAAAAAAAAAAGAAGTTTCTGAGTTAGCGTCTGGTATAGAAATATCACCTGTATTATTGCTAGTATCTATCATCGAGGAAGCAAGTATCTAGCATTTTTTAGGCCTTATAGAGGAGGGTTTATTCCACCCCCAATAAAAACTTATTAAATTGAGAGTCGTAAAATACAGGAAGAAGTTCTGAAACTACACAGTTCAAATGAACAGCGAACATCCAGTACACGTGTAACATGTTGCTCATCCCACACAACTGTCTTCCTTTGCCTGTGAGGCCTCACACGGTACATTCCTCAGTGCTGGTGTTACCCTCCAAAGTGAGAGAAAGCCCATCCATGACAAAAGTACGTTTCATGTCATGAGCTACAGGTGATGTCTCAACAAGATGATTAGATTCTTAATGTTTTCCTGGACAAACACCGTGCACCCTTTTGAATGAACACCACCTGTGTTCTTTTCAAATAACCTTTGGAAGTTTGCCAACAGAAAATGAAAAGGTTTATTTTCTCTTCTCTGCCGAGCCCCAGAGGTCTTTCCCTTCCTGAGTGCACAATGACATCTTTCCCTGCTGACCACAGGGCAATTTTCAGAGCAAGTCTTCCTTAAGTTTTACTTGTAGGTCAAAGAAAGCCGTAGTTTTGGTGTATTCTGGAACTGGGATGCAGTGGTTACCCAGCTATTGGCTTGTGAACGCTCTTGACTTTTCTTTTTACAACGTGGTTCTTAGAAAAACTCCTGTTTTATTTTCATTGATTTAATTTTTGTAGTGTTTGCTATCAAACCTAAAACTTTGGGGATGCTTAATACGTACTTTAACCACGAAGGTACATCCCCCAGAAAAAAATTTATTTAAAATTTCTGAGCCTGTCACTTTTCCACAGCAGAGCGTACACAGTAGGCAATCAATAAATATATTCCTTTTAATAAATGAACGAGGTTTTAGAGTCAGGTAGAATTCTGCTTCAGTTACTTCATAGCTGTGTGACCTTTGGCAACTTACTTAATGACAGTGAATCTCATTTGTAAAATAGATGTAATAGGCATCAGAAATGAATAGACACTTCTCAGATGAAGAAGTACAAACAGCAAATAAATATATGAAAAAATGTTCAATATGCAAATTAAAACAACACTGAGATTCTCACTCCAGTAAGAATAGCTATTATTTCCACAGTGGCCTGTAATGGGTAAAATATTTATATGGCCTATTTATCTGGCCTATTGTAGGAACTGGTTTGCTTATCCATGCTTTAGCCTTTTTTAGGGGAAGGGATAAGAAACTAGGAATATACTTATCCACTTGCACATGAAATGGCTTCCTGTGAAGCAGATGGTGGGGGTAGCTCATTTTCCTAAGTACCCTCACCCACAAGATTATGTATTTTTTTTCAGTTACTAAACTGAAGCAAAAAACTTCACAATTCATGAAACATTACATATAACTATATCAAAACTGCCGATAAAAATCAACACTTATCTCTTGGACAACAAATTCTGAAATGATTATGGCATAAGAGAAAGATATTTATATCAACCCTTGTCTCGACAGCAGCCATTCTCTTCCTGATTAGCTAGGTTCGTGAAGTTTAATTCTGTTTGTTTAAGGGAGGGATAGCAACTATACCTGTGTGTGTAAATGCTGATATTGAACCTTGTGATTAAACTTAGTTTAAAAGAATGCTTCATTTAAAATATGTGCCAAAGGAGGCTTGTATTTATTTGACTTGACCTTAATTTCTCTGAATAGAGCTGAGTGAGATTTCCTAGGATAGTGCAGAACTGCTTATCTTGAGGAAAAAAAATGTCATTAGCTGACTCCTGCTGAGGCATCATATTTAGAAGGCCTGATGGTTAGCTGGGTGACTTAAGATCAGGGAAGAGGAAATTATTGCTTATGGACTATTTCCACCTCTGATTTGGGTCCTTATGGATGTGATCATTGTGCTAGTTTCAGAGCATGGGGAAGGAGGATGGTGGTGGTGATTTTTTTATATCTACATCCTATATCATGCCTGTAATAGAGAAGCATCTGGTTCCATATAACATTAGGTTAGTCACTATATGTGCCCATAGTTTATTTTCTAAAATAATTTTTATCTAGGCTTGGCACATAGCTTCTGTTATTTTCAGAAAGGCTAGGAAAAGACTATAAATTCTGGCAACAAGTAACATTTTAGGTGAGGCATTTATTATCTCGGGGCTGGTACCAAGCTACTGGTAGCTGAGTCAAGAAACTTCCCTCGTCTAGGTATCAGATTCCTTGACTATAAAGTTATGAGATTAGGTAGATGATTTATGTGACTCTTGATTTCTGATCTTCCAAGAGTCTTGGTGCTATATATGATTAGCTACTTTTCTTTTCTACTTTTTCATATGCTGACAATGTTCATTTCAAAGGTTGGAAAATACTACAGATTTCTTTGTTTGCCTTTCCTGTCCCTCTCTCTACTAAAGACTCTATCACTCCCATCTTTTCTCAAACTGTAGTTACTCAATTATCTCTTTTTTCTTCACTTACTCCTCAGTTTCCAAAAGCTCCCCACCTTTTCCCCCTCTTCTGTTTTCATCATCTCCCTTCATTTCTGCATGTTTCCACCATTGCCTTACCCTTCTGCCTTGTTTCTTTCTCCACTCTTATCCATTGCTTTTCCCCCTAGGTTTCTTTTAAAATCCTCCCAGAGCACACTTGTTATTCTGCTTTCTGTCAGCAGTGCTGAGGTCCTTGGGTGAAATTCTTTTTCAGCTTTAGGCAGAATGCTAAGTGTTGTAAAGACCTGTGAAGGTCAAGTACCTGTCTGCTGAAATAAATGGGTCTTCACAGTGAGACCACCTTGACACCATAGAAAGACTCAGTAGATTTTCTCTCTTGGCTAGCCACAGTGAAATCAATCATAATATGCCTTACTGAAAATGGAACTCAGGGAATTGGAATCACTTAGGTCCTTTGTAACTGTGACTAAAGCATCAGAAGGGGAAAGAAGAGATGAATGAAACTGGACATTTTAGGAGAAATATTTTAAAATACTGCCCACAAACTGATTCATGCTTCTTCTCTATCCCTGTTGTCTTATACACAGAACAACTGGAAACCATTCATCATGACCCAAAGACCCCAAAATTCCTAGACTGAGCTTTGAATATACATACTATCAATTTTTATGCAGACATGAAGAAGTAATGAAGTCTTGGGGCAAAACTTAACCCTGAGCTTCATATCTATCATGTTATGCACAAAGACAAATGTAGCCCAAAAGTAATATATGTATGGATTGGGTAGATATTGTAATTGTTTATAGAGGAAAAGTGGTCATGTAGGAAAGGAAGAATATTTGTTTTGTCCAGAACAGATTGATTGGCTGTGAATTGCAGAAAGGTAAAAATTGCAGAATACATAAAAAGAATTTCTGATAAACAGATCTTTCCCACAAAATAATGTCTTGGAATTTCCATTTCAAGAGAAGCTGGGAGGAAGACCGCTTCAAGGGAGTCATTCATTCATTCAGATAACATTTACTGAGTACCTATTTAATATCAAGCACTCTCCTAGGTTCTGGAACTCAGCAATGAACAGATTTTTCTGGAGGATTCAGTACATGTGACTACAATAGATGCCTTTCAAGATCTCTCATACTTTAAGGATAATTCTGTGGTTTGGTAGGCTTGCAGCGTTGGGGATTTTAATAGTTAAAAATAAATGAAGCTCTTATACTTGACGTATCTGAGTTTATCAAGAATTAAAACTTACTTAACACTGAAATTACACAAAATACAACAGTCAGATGGCTGTTTCTGTATGTTTTACATTCTGTAGGGTCATCCTTCTGAATAGTAGTTACAAGTCTCTGAAAAAATCTGGTCAGTCAGACTCTGAAATGTCTCATGAAGAAGCAGTCACCTAGTTTTTTTTTTTTTCCCTTAAAATCTAATATAGAAATGCCTTTGTATTCCTAATAATAAGGCTTATACGGAAAAAATGAAAAGAAGAAGCTTATTTCTGGCCACTTTGTCACATTTGTGCCTTTTTTTGTCTAATTATAGAAGCTTTTCTTATTCACTTCAAAAATTGGTGGTCTCCTCAGGGTTCAAAGCTACCACGCTTCACTTTGTCTTTTATCTTTCTTTACGTTCCTGAAGTATTTCCAGCTCTCCAAACCAAACATTTCTATCATCTCTCATCTCCCATGTAAATATTATTTTGTCTTGCTCCCCAAAGAGCTCACATAGCAAGACTTCAGTTCATATTAAGGAAGCAACACAGCATGGTGCAATGCTTCTCAAAATTTATTTTGCATGTATGTCACTATAGCTGCTTTCAGGATGTGAGTTAGATTCAGCAGGTATGAAGTGGAATCTGAAATCTTGCATTCCTCCCCCCCTTTTAAGTGAATATACAGTATCTGAGGAATATAATCATGTATTTTAAAGGTATACATCATAATTTGAGATACATATACATTGTGAAATGATTACTACATCAAGCTAATTAACATATCTACCACCTCACATACTTACAGCAATTCTTAATTTTCTTCACTTAGAGACATTTTATAATTTATAATAGCACAAGTTAAAAAATACTCTGTAATTTATAATAGCACAGGTTAAAAATATTCTTAAGCAAAAGAGAAATGTATGAATCCCAGAGACAGATTAGAACAGTCATTTGAACACCATTCTAAACGATTCCTTAATTTCTGTATGCCAATAGATAAAAAACTTTTTATAAATTGGCAGTTTCTTATACACTGTTTCGTAACCATTTCACTTAACAGATTCTAAGGGTTGCTTTTCAAACTCAATAAATTCTTGTCAACATCATATCTTTTAATGATGTGATTAATGACTCTTTTTTAAGTCTCCCTTGCTACCCTCTCTTATACTCATCTTCTCTTTATTCCTTTCCTCTTCCCTAAGAGTCTCCTTTCTACTTTCTTGTCATCTTTTTTAGATTCCATATATTAGGAAAACATGAGGAACTTGTCTCACTGAGTCTAGCTTACTTCACCTAAGAAGATTTCTAATTCCATCCATTTTTCTGCAAAGAGCATAATATCATTCTTCTTTATGGCTGAATAATATGCTATGGTGTGTGTACATACCGTATTTTCCTAAACCATTCATCTGTTGATGGGCTTCTAGGCTGGTTCCATATCTTGGCTATTTTGCATTGTGCTGCAACAAACATGAATGTGTACTTGTCCCTATACTATGCTGATTTTGATTCCTTATAGTTTATACCAAGGAGTGATAAAGCAGATTATATGATAATTCTATTTTTAAGGTTTTTTTTTTGAGGAAACTCTATGCTGATTTCCAAAGTGGTTGTCCTAGTTTACATTCCTACCAGCAGTATGGGAGGGCTACACTCCAGAATTCATTGTTTTTAATGTTCTTGATGGTAGCTATTCTAACTGAGGTGAGATAGACTCTCAATGTAGTTTTAATGTGCATTTCCCTAAAGGCTAAAAATGTTGAACATTTTTTCATATATTTATTGGTCATTTGAACTTCTTTTGAGAAGTGTCTATTTAATTCGTTTGCCAATAATTGATGGGCTATTTGGTGGAATCTTGCATATCAAACAAGCTTCCAGAAACGGACGATTCTGCTTTGTGAATCATAATTTGAATAGCAAGAGTTTGATGGGTTAGGGAAATAGGAACTCTCCCACTGAACGTTATGATCTTGGGAAAGTTACCTATCTCACTGGGCCTACTTTTTTCTTAAGTAAGATTTAAGAAGAAAACTCAGCCCCTCTTTTCTCTGCATGCCCTCAATCTAAGACTCAGTCTACAAGTACATATACAGAAAATGACTTCTATTTTAGAGAGGGCTTGTGAATACCATTTGGTCACATTTTATGTCAAAATACAAAAGATTGTATGATACTAAATTATCCTCATTGAGGCCTTTTGGAATAGCAACAGCAAACTTCCTGTTCAGATGTAAGTGCTGCTGTTTTTACTTGAAATTCTACCATCTGACTTTCTTGTTAGTTGCTTAGGAAAAACAAAACTTGTTTCCTGAGAGGTACACTTGGCAATCTTATCGTCAGAGTCACCTGGGAAAACTTATTGTTAAGGAACCTGACTTATTTATCCCTGGCACACTCGGGGCAAATTTAAGCCAATTTTTCTGCATTGGTCTTTTCTCGTATCTTATACTTAGTATTTCTCTAAATTTAGTGGGCATTTTCTGCTTTAATGAACATTTAACTGTGTAAATATAGATGTTGTTTTGTCAGCACTTTTCTCAGCAGTACTTTCTAGGAATAATTTGCCTTCAATAAACTCCTAAGGCGAGCATGCTTCCCCTCTACCAGGCTTGCACAAACAGCTGATCTAGGCTCAGGGGAATAAATAACCTCTTTGCAGAAAGACACTTACCTCCTGAGAGTCCTAAACTTTTTCAGAGTCAGAGGTGACTGCCTTTCACATTTCTATTCATTGAATTGCTGAGTTCTTCTTGGGACTTGATATTGGTAAACATTAGCCTCCTTTTTTTGGGATTGTGAATTTTTTTTTTTAAAGAGCTAGATGTTTTTGAGATGAACTCATTTAGTAGTTCTTAACCTAGAGTCCATGAATGGCTTCTATGGAGATTACTTTGCAAAATCCCTTGAATTATATGTATACTTGGAAAATACGTGGGCTGTGAAGAGAGGGCTACATTATTCATCAGATTCTTAAACAGTTTATAATTCAAACAATTTTAAGAACATCTAATCTTATCAAGGTTCTGTCATTCTTGAGGTATGTCTTTTTCAAATATGTTGAGTAATGATTAACCTTTATCTATATGTTATTGCCCTTAAAAAGCAAAAAATTGTTTAGAGTGTACAGAGAGGTGCAATGAACTATCACTGTTTTCTTATACCTTACAAAACATTATTCATACATTAATTCATCAAATAATGGAGGATTACACATTTCATGGTATCCCATCTTTAGACTGGGGAGATAGAGATAAAATACACTCTTCCTACCTATAGTACAACTTAATTACAGATAAGGGCATGTGACTATACAGCACAATGTAGTCGATATTAGGGTATCGTGTTCCTAACTTCCTACAGAAGAAGTATAGGACACATGACTGAGCCGTCTGGAGTACATATATTCAGCTATGTGAACTGGGAAACCTAACTGACAATGCCATATCAGTAAAAAACACCCACATTTCCCATCAATAGCAAAAAATAAAAACAAGCTATTTCCTGAGAGAGTTTGGGAAGGAGTTAACAGTACCCTAGGATTAGGAGAAACAACCATGTCCATCAAGGTTATTCCCAAATTTTGTTGATCATTATAATACCCTAGATAGATGTTTGCCACTTACTACATGCCAGAATACACAGTAATACAAATAAAAATAATAGTTGAGGATGGTAACAAAAAACAATGGAAACTGTTCCAACACTTTTCAGACCCTAGTCTTAAGTATATTTTAAAAAATTATGTGAAATCTTCGGGCTCCAAACCAGATCTTCTGGGTCGTTTGGATGAAACTTTAATTTTGTATTGGAGAAGTACAGTTCTAAAAGTTTCCTACAGATTAATCCAGGCTGGCTGATTGGAATGACTTGGTTAGGACTTTTCTGGTTACTGAGAATGTCCAGCTCTTCAATGCCTAGGGATTAAGTGTCATTAAAGGGCTATAGATGTTTTCTAAGGAAGGAGACATCACTTCAACTGCCAACATCAATACTGACTTCCTCAGTGTGTTGGCATTTAAATACCCTTGAATACATCGGATGAGACACACTGCTTGTGCTGTCCTGGGAAGCTGGGTTTCATTGCTGGTCAAGTTTTCCTTTGGGCAGTGGCAAGGTCAGAACTCAGATTATATTTGTGGCAAGCTTTTCTGAAAGGGCTTCTAAAGTGAGAATGAATTTCAATTTCTTCTGTCCTATGTCCGTTTCAGTAGACCTTTTGTTTATACACATGCCTAATTCCAATATACACAATGCTTATTAATGATTACCTCCAAATTAGGGGGAAGATGAGATAAAAGGTCAACACAGTGTTCTCATTGCTGTATTTCTTTGAAACCAGTGCACATTGCCTTGCAAAATGCCATGGCAGAAAATGCAGTGAACCAAAATGAAAATATGCTTGTTATTAACTAGACCTATACTCAACAACGATTTCTAAATACTAATCTCATTATATGCTTCTAATACCATACATGAGAATGGATGCTTTTAAAGGTCAATAAGTGAATATATTAAAGCAGCCTCTTATTTGTTTAGCAGGTGAAAACCCAAGAATAACCCACTTTTTCTATTTTCTAGGGACTGTGTTATTTTCTTTTTCCTATTCCTATTATGTTTCTTTGACCTTATCTTTATAAATTACTAATAATCTCAGTTCCCAGTAAGGGACTGAGAGTTTTTTAAAATTTACAGTTGGATTTTTCTTTTTTTAAGGATATCATCTATTATGAAGACAACCTATACGATAAGTTCTATATTATCTATCTTGAAGGGATAATAAAACTGGATATTATATTAAAGTTAGAATAATTTGAGATTATTGGAGGAAATACACACACACACACACACACAAACACATATTTAGAGTTCCATCATTTCAAGAAATTCAAAAGTTAAATTACGTCAAGCAATAGTGTTAATAATTACATAGAATTATAGGAATAGAAGAGCAAATAATTTGTTAACTGCAAGATAAAGAAAAGTTTCCTCTTTATTTCAGCAGGAAAGAAAACAAGGGCCAGGTAAATCCAAAATGTACTGATTTTTCATATTTGACAAAATAATTTGAAAAGTGAAATAGACAAATGATGGCATTTTAGGTTGGGATAGTAAGAATTCACATAAGAACAGAGCAAATGGCAATTTTATGAGTACTTTAAAGGGGGATATGCAAAGAATTCTGATTGGGTGTAAAAGGGAAAAACCCTAGTCTTTAGGAAGGCTTACAAATTCATCTGATATGTAATTAAGAGCCCTGTTTTACTATATTCAAGATAATGTCAAGAATTTGGGAAAAGTAGTGAAGGGTTAATTCTAGAAGGGACAAATTCCATCCTAGCTATCCTATAGAGAATTAAGTCAAATGCTGTGAAAATTAGGATGAAGTCCAGTCCAGAGCCTGGGATCAGGATTATAATTAGGGTGTAGAGCCAAGTTTTCAGAAATGCCTTAGACCAGTAGTTCCCAACCTTTTTGGCACCAGGGACTGGTTTCATGGAAGACAGTTTTTCCATGGATTGGGAGTGGGAGTTGCAGGTCAGTTTTGGGATGATTCAAGTACATTATATTTATTGTACATTTCTAATAATAATAACAAAATAACCAGTAATATTTTAATGTTAATAGTATTAATAATGTAATACCATTGTAAAATATAATGAACAATTATATAGTATAAAACATAATAAAATAATTGTATAACTTATTATACAGCAGAATCAGTGGGAACTTTGAGCTTGTTTTCCTACAACTAGATGGTTTCATCTGAGGGTGACAGGACGCCTAGTGTGTCACCTAAGGTATGTTGTTTGCATCCAGTCTACTGTATCATCTTGATTTGGTTGCTGTCACTGAAGAAAATCCTACTTCACAAAGACAGGATGTTGGAAATGGAAGCAGGCTTTTCAGTGCTTTTGTGGCAAGCTCAGGCTATTCCACTTTGTCTTTAATCTAGAATATATGGAGATTTGAAGTTGCCTCAAACATACTTTTAAGGCCACTTTCATTTGTGACAAAGTTCTAGCATACGCAGTGTTCATCTTGCTTATTCACAAATTGGTTAAAGATCCATTCTTGACCAATCTGGAGTTATTCTGTAGTTGTGAAATAATGAACAAATGATTTTAGGGCTGAGATCGGTGATAATATGCCAGCTGGGAGAAAGAAGGCCTTGGCTCAGTCTCTTTTAAAATCTTCGTATATGTTTGAAACATGTCAAAAGTCCCAGTGTTCACTCATTGCCCCAATCATTCTAGTTTGGCTTTGAATGCATCCTTTTCCTTAGTTGACTAGAACACAGTTGTCATTCTCCCTGAAGTGACAGATTGAACTCCTTGAGTAGGTTGAGAATGTCACACAAGTAAGCAAGTTTTGTGACCAATTCTGTGTCATTGAAATGTGCTGCTTGTTGTGACTTTTTCTAAAGAAATCTCTAATGTAGCTCCATAACTCAACAACTCTGACCAGTGATCCACCTTAGAAAGTAATCTCAATTCTGTGTGTAAGAGAAGCCATATGTGGTCTGCGTCCATCTCCTCATAGGGCTGTATGAATAGATATAAGTTAAGGGCATGTTCTTTAATTTGGTTGATAATTTTGATCACATTCTACAAAACATTATTAAGTTCAGGATACATTTTTCATGTAGCCAGCATTTCTTTATGGATGACATGGTGCATAGAGTCACATTCAGAAGCAAACTCTTTGACCCGAACTGTAAAACCAGAATGTTTTTTAGTCATGGCAGTTACTCCATCCATGCATATACCAAGAAAATATGACCAATTTGGTTTTCCTGATATGTAATCATTCAAAGACTGGAATAGTCCTGCAGCTATGATGTTGGTTGGCATCGAAATACATCTAACCTCATGTACGTTCTCCTGAAAAATATGTCACACAAAACAAGCATTGTTGCCTTGTTGTCAACATTGGTAGACTCTTTAACCATTAATTTATTAATCGTTCAAACAATTGTGCCTCAGTATCATTTTATATCCCACAAATTTGCCTAGTTATTGTGCTAGCCAAGAGGAACATGTGGCACCTTTTAACTGTAGCTTCTAAAAGTTTGTGACTAATGTCCTTAGCAGCAGGAAGAATCAACTCTTACCAATAGTAAAGGGCTTCTTGTCATCAACAATGAAGTTAGCCACTAAGAATGGTGCTTTCAGTGAAGACACATTGATGAAGTGGTGACCTTCAGTAACTGCTTCTGTTTTTTGTATTCACATTTTTTCTTTTGAAAAGGTTTGACTGTTAATGTGGGGTTTTTGGTCCCCATGCAGTGAAACAGTTTTGAAGATTTCATGGCTTTGTTGAATGGTTAGTTACTATTTATTAAACAGAGTCAGTTTAGAGAAGGTGAATCACTTATGGCGATGAACTTGTAATTTAAGTAGGACTTTTGGTATTTTCTTATACGTGAAGCTTTCAACAACAACATGTGCTGTTAGCTTTAGTCTTCTGTCTCATCACTGGTTCTTTCCCCCTCCTTTCAAAGAAGTTCTCCAGTGATGTTTATTTTTACTCATTTTTGCTAGGGTTAGCTTGTGGGCTTACCAAAACTGTGACTTAGAAAGTGCACAGTGCAGGAAAGAGGTGCACATAGAAGTGGTAAATAAAATAATGGGTGTGCCACGTGTGGATTAAAATAAGTGTCAGATTCTGTCTTAAAGCCTGTCGCTAGCTGCAGCTGTACTGTTAGACTACATCAACTCACTTGCACCGTAAAGTCTGCCACCAGATGCAGCTTAATTGTCACTTGCCTCTCACTGATAGGACTTTGATAGGACTTTTTGATATGACTCTGCAAGTAACTGATTAATTATGGTCTCTGTGCAACTAAACCTCTCTGCTAATGTAAATCTGTATATGTGGTCACTCTGTAATATTGCTCCCTCAGCTGTACCTCAGATCATCAGACATTCGATTCTCATTAGGAGTGTACAACATAGGTCTCTCACATGTGTAGTTCATAGCAGGGCTCACTCTCCCATGAGAATATAATGCTGCTGTTGATCTGCCAGGAGGTTGAGCTCAGGTGGTAATGAAAGTGATGAGGAGCAGCTATAAATGCAGATAAAGCTTCTCTTGCTCACCTGCTGTTTACTTCCTGTGTGGAGCCTGGGTCCCCACAGACCACAGACCTGTGCTGTCTGTGGCCTTTGTAGTTGGGTATCCCTGCATTAGGTCACTTATGATTCACTCATCTTGGATTCCTACACAGGTTCTGTGATCCTTTGGAGTACAATGAGAGACTATAAGAGAACAGTTCTTTTTATTGACGTTTATGTGTCAAATGCATGTGTTCATATAACCCAAATAAACCTGTAGTCTTTCTAAGAAGCAGGCCAGAGTCCCTGTAAAACTAGTCCATATCATTTTTCAGGAAAATATGGAGACCTTGGAAGTAGAAAGGAGTAATGGCTTTACTTGCCAACCTGTCTTCTACAATTAGACATAATTTGCAATTTTTATCAAATGATTAGATCTATTTCTTCCATGACAATAACACTAAAATCAGTAGGTAAATGATTTATACCTATCTCTCTCACTCCCAGATTTGTACATATGTTTACCATATTAAATATTTTACTAACATAAAATATATGCAGCCCACAATTTATAATTAATGTTGAAATATAAAATACTGTCTATTATAAATTCCAGATAGGCAGTCAACTCTCACTGTATGTTGTTGGCTTTTTCCTGAATTCTTGTATCCAAAGCCAAGCCATTGCTGCAGTTGATGAATGAATGTAGTTGTGACACGAATGTTGGTTGATATTTTAATTTATAATAATGAGTGATTTAAAATTGGAACAGTGAGGCATTTGTTGGAAATTTACTCTTTTGTCAATGATGTCAGAAATTTCTTTGCTCAATTGGATAATAGTATTTGAATACTGACAGACTATTTCCTCAATTTTTTGTGGTACTCACAATGTAATGGTATAGATAAAATAAAATTTTATTCTTAATCTATATTACTAGTGGTTTCACTACTAATAAAACAATAAATTATTATTTAATTCACAGCATTTGGTGATTTCTATGCTATAAACTCTCTTCTATGATTAACATCAGCTTACCAACATTAATCACTGAACCACAGAATTGGGCAGAGGTGCTCATTGCCATGCTATAATACAATAAATACAGAAAAACGTGCAGATAGCCTTGATAGCATCATACCAGCTGGCCACAAGTTTGGGGGTTCCCACAGCACCTTCAGCTTTCATAATTCAATGATATGATGCACAGAACTTTGGAAAGTTCTATATTTATGGTTGCAGTTTTATTATAGCAAAGAGATAAAATTATAATCACTTGAAGGAAGAGATACACGAAGAGAAGTCTGCAAGTGCTTCAAACATGAAACTTTTGGTCTTCCTCTCTCTCTGGATTGCTTCCTTCCCAATATGATGTGTGAATGACTGTCACTGAAGAGAATTACAAACAATGGAAACTTACTGAGAATTTGGTGTCCAGAGCTTTTAATTGGTGCTTGCTTGCTTACTGCTTACATGACTGATCTTTAGTCTCCAGTCCCTCCTGAAAGTTCATGCTAATACCTTTAGTCTCTGGTTCCTCTGAAGGTTGGAAATGATAATGTTGTATCCAAAAGCCATCACTATAAATAAAAATATTCGACTATCCAGTGATCAAAGCCTCAGGAAAACAAAAGCACTGCCCTCAGTTAGAGATTAACTCCCGGTTGTTAGGGTCAAAGGCCAGACTTCTCTTTGGGTGAAGATAACTTCTGATTATATAGATTTTATTAGGGATTCTGTTGAAGCTGGAGGTCACTTTAGGAAGTATTACCTTATTACTATTAAGTTCTCTAATGCATGAGCACAGAATATTTTTTCATTTACTTGTCTTTAATTTCTTTCTAATGCAATTTATTATGAAATACTTAACACTTATTTTGTTAAATTTATTCCTAAATAGTTTACTCTCTTTGGTGCTGTTATGCATGGAACATTTTCTCAATTTTATTTGGGATTGTTCACTGCTGTTATATTGAAATACAATTGATTTTTACATTTTTGACTTGTATATAACCTTACTGAACTTGCTTATTATTTCTGTGTGCTTGTGTTACTAGGATTTTCTATAGGCAAGATCATGTCTCTTGCAAATAGAGATAGTTTTATTTCCTCCTTTATAATTTGAATTTTTAAATTTTTTTCTTGCCTAACTGCCCCAGCTAGAACAGTGTTGACCAGAAGTGGTAAGAGTGAACATTTTTGTTTTGGTCTGATGTTAGTGAAAAAGCATTCATCCTTCATTAATTATGTTAGTTGTGGAATTTTCATGGATCCCCTTTATCAGGTTGAGGAAGTTGCCTTCTGTTTTAATGATAGCTGTGTTTAATAATAGGCTTACAAAATCACTAAAATTGTACTCTTGGTAATTGGTAATTGGTGCTCTTGAGCCATGTCCTTGCCAAGTTCAGACCCCACTGGAAAATCTACCCTTTTCTTTTCCTACATACCATCTTTGAATAGGGCAAAGTAGGCCTTTCAGATGCCAACTGAATGAATATGAATGTGGTTCTAATGCTAACAAGAGCCTTGAAAATGAATTCATTGAAAAAATTTGTTTCCATAATAAGAACCAATCACTCCTCTTTTTGGGGGTGGGTGCTGGGGATGGAACTCAAGGCCTTGGTCTTGCTGGGCAAGCACTCTACCACTTGAACTTAATCCCCAGCCCCAAGAACCAACCACTGTATACTTTTTTGAGAGCACAAAATAAATAATATATTAAAGAAGTAGCTTGCTCTGAGACTAAAAGTTTTCAAGTGCCAAATACTTCAAGTATGTAACATTGAGATGATTACTGTGTGAAATAGACATTTTCTAATCTATTATCTAGGGGACTGGCTCCCAACTCCAGTTTAATTTGAAAAAGATACTTTTGATTAAGATAAGGTTTATTTCAATCAATGAAGTTTCTGCAGTTATAAAATAGTAACCACAAAAAGAATACTAGAATTAACAATAAAAGCATAAATACTGTATTTTTGGGAAAGACTTCACTGAAGTTATGTTTCAAGGTGTGCTGTTATGGTTTTGGCTTATTTCTTGTGCAATTAAGAAATGAACTGAAGAAAAAGTTTTCTGCCCTCCTTTACCCGGTTAGCAAGTTGAATCAGTGTAAGGCATTTATAGGAAAAGTAGATTTGAATATATCAGTTTGTCCTGGAATCTGAAATGTATTAATGGAACTCTGTAAGGACTATGACAATAATATCAATGAAGTCAGTATCTGTCATTTATTGTCTTCACTTCTATCCATCCACTGTTTTGTGTTACTAGGTTTTATTATGCTGTCGATACAGTGATATGAATTGGTTAGACAAAGACATTTGGGATTTTTATCTCTGCAAACTAATTTTCCTAGTTATATTCAATTATTGAGACATTTGCTGATATTTGTATTCTTATTGAAACTAAATTGCCAGTTAGTCACATTGCAAGGACTTTGGGGGAAATTTATTCACTCTTCCTAGAGTTTACGACAGGGAGGAAAAGTTTGGTCAGAGTAAGATATAAATCCCAGACCTTAAGAAATCAGGTATTTAAAAAATCCTCAGTAAAAGGATTCTGAGATGCTAAAAGATGGCCCAAAAGGGTTGACAGTTCTCAAAAACAGTTTATTATTATCATGATGTGAACAAGAAAAGGTATCAATATCTAAAGTAAAGAGCACAACTGCAGGGAATATTATTTTACTAGTTTAGGCTTATAAAATGGATATAATTAGGGGCACCTTTCCACTTGATAATGATATCTTTAATTTTTTTCTAATATTCTTGGAGATAGCATCCTGGCAGCCTTTTTCATACAGTGTAATTCTGTCTTGACACAGCAAGTTAGAACTGGAAAAGGAATCTGAACCAATCATTATGAGAATTTGGGTGCAATGAAAGACTTTATGAACAAAGCCCCAATCACACAGGAAATAACACAAAGAATCAACAACTGGGAGCACATAAAATTAAAAAGCTTTTGCATGGCAAAAGAAACCAGCAACAGAGTGAAGAGATGACCCAGAGTAGGAAAAAGTTTTTACAGCTGTTCCTCAGACAACAGACTAATATCTAGAATATATAGAGTGCCAAAAAAAAAAATCAGATCCCCCATTTAAAGACACAATCCAAAAATGAGAAGCTGAAATGGATAGACACTTCTCAAATGAAGAAATAGAAACAGAAAATAAATATATGAAAAAATGTTCGACATCACTTGTCATTTGAGAGATGCAAGTTAAAACAACACCAAGATTCCATCTCACTCTAGAAAGAATGGCCATTGTCAAGAAATCAACCAATAACAAATGGTGGGGGGACTGTCGGGTAAAAGGAACCTTACTCCAATATTCGTGGGACTGTAGACTGGTGCAATCACTGTGGAAATCAGTGTGGAGGTTCCTCAAAAAACTAAAATTAGAGGTTCCATTTGACCCAGGAATACGCTTCTTGGTATCTTCCCAAAAGAATTAAAAGCATCGTACCACAGTGCTATATGCACTGATGTTTATAGCATCATGATTTGCAATAGCTAAATCTTAGAAACAACCCAATTGCCCATCAACTGATGAATGGATAAAGAAGATGTGGTTCTTTTGTACAATGGAGTACTATTCTGATGTAAGAAGGATGAATTTGAGACATGTCTAGGTAAATAGATGCACTTTAAGACCATACTTTTAGATGAAATAAATCAGACACACATGTTCAAATATCACATGTTTTCTCTGGTGTGAAAAACCAAAAGTGTAAATAAGTACCAAAATGCATAAAAGATATTGTAAAATAAGAAGAAAAAGTTAAAGTGGGAGGGGAGCTCCAGGGGGAGGAGGAAAGCAAGCAAGGGAAAAGGGAAAAAAATAGGAAAATTGGAAACAAAGCTTTAGTAAATAAGGAGGGGAAGAAGGGTTGAAGGGAGGGAAGAGAAATGGGCAAAAAGAATCAAGATATATCATGTATAGGCACAAATTCTATATGGTGAATATTGTTATATATATATGATATACAAATAAAATTAAAAATAAAATGTTATATAAAGATTTTGGTCACAGTGAGACCTCATATATTGGCCCATTTGTCCTCTGGAATTTTTAAAAGTAGTCCTTACTTTTTGGTAATGATGGATTTCTAAGTTAATTATAATTTTGGTTTTTCTTAAGACATAGAATCATTTACCCTCTGGAAAGTTTTGGTCATGTGTCATTACCAAGGGAAGAATAGTAGAGATCAACACATGAGTCTACATGAGACTGAACATGGGCAAGAGTGCCTCCGCTTTTGTGTAGTCACTTTTGATAGTGACAGTGTAGGGAAAAGGGGCCCTGTAGACAGGTAAAAGATAGGATAAAGGCTTCATTAAGCTTTATTTAAAACTTAGTAGAGAATCTTACCAAAATCAGCCTTTGCCTCCACAGTTAGACTGTACAGTTAGAGGAATTAGAAAGACGAAGGTAGAGAAGAAGAGAGAAACTAAACCCAGAAAGATGCCAGCTAACACAGTTACCATAAAAATTTATCAAAAAGAGTTAACAAAGCATGGAGGAAGCCAGGAACATAAGAGATCAGGGTAACCAGTCCCCATCGCCCACCTCTGATAAAATGCGAAGGGTACAAGGGGAAACCACCTAAGGATTCTTATTTGGTACATAAAAAGTCACATACCTGATACATGTATACATATATGTATAGTCTCACTTTAGCATCACTATACTACTGCACCAGATACACACATATCCCCTTTATTTAATCATTAACTCTAAACTACCTTTCTATAAGGCTCCCTCCCCTCACTTACCCATCTCCTTGAGAAGTGATTGTATTCATTTTCTTGTTTTGGGGTATCCTTGTGTTCCTAGACTCTTGGTGCTAAAGTTAGCTGAAGTGAGTTTCTACTGTTTTCAACCAAAGATCCTAACAAACACAGGCTTATTAACTAAGGATGAATATAATGAGTCTGGCAGATATGCTACAGGCTAAGATTCACTGAAATACGCAGATTTCTAAGGATAAAAATGAACAAAACTCTATAGTTGTGTTTAGAGAAGGAAAAGTAAGGAAGGAGTCTTTATGGTGTCTACTAATAGAAAAAAAAGAGGAAAAGCTAAACTAAGAGAAGAGAAAAAGCTGTCAAGGAAAGTTATTCTCAAACTTGAATAAGTAGAAGAAAGAGGTGATATCCATAAGGGAGCATTTAATTTTACCTGAGTTTAACATGACATAAAAGGTACACATTTTGTCTTTGTGTACCAAGAAATGACTGGACTGTCATCAGGGCAACTTTGAGGAGTCCTGGGACACAAAAGGGATACTACAAAAGGAATAATAGGAGCATCTATGGTTCTGATTTTTTAAAATTGAAAGGAGGCTGATCAGCATGGCATTGACACTGCAGAAGATGTAATTCTAGGAATGGTTTGTATGTGCTTAGAAAAAGGCGTGAAGTACTAGCATGAGTTTAATAGTAACTGACCATGACAGGAGAGACTCCTACACTTCTTTCATCTGAGTTACTGATAGCTGTTAGAACATCACTGGACACTTGAATTTCAGCGCGGGATTTGGTATTATCTCTCATGATATTCTTACGAACATAAAGGAGAAAGTTGGCAGGTTAGTGGTGTAAAATGGGCTGGGTCATAATTAGTTGAATAACTGCAGCTGTGGGTATGCATGAGCGGACTGATGCACGAAAGGTTGAAAGGCTGAAGCATTTCTGTTATTGCTGGATAAAGATAACAAAGGCCAGTTCCTTTTCTGTCACTTGTACTGGCCCTGTCCAATAGAATTTCCTGTGATGATGGAAATGTCCTATGTCTGTGCTGTCTACTGGTCACATACAGTTATCTGAGTGCTTGAAATGTGGCTAACAGAGGCCCTGAATTTATCGTAACTTATCTTTAATCATTTTTAAGTTTAAATAGACTCCTGTGGCTAGTGGCAATTGTGTTGTACAGCACAGATTTATACTGTCTCCAAATTTTTCATGAAACACATGGAAAATATACTTTCCACATATACATGGAAAGTATATATATATATATTTTTACTAAGAGGTATTTAAAGTTTCATTTGCTTGAATTGTAGGACTTTTACCAAGATGATCTTTAACCATTTTATAATTGTTTATATATGCGAAAAATGAGACCTAAAGGAGTTAAATGCTTTGTTCAGAATCACAGTTATCAGCAGAATACAAACTGAAATGAGGGTTCTTTACATTCCAGTCAATGTATTTTTCATGTATACCATGTTATAGAAAATAGCCCTTTATGGATATATGTCTGTATTAGATACTCCCTTCCAGTGCCAAGCACTAAAAATTCTTCTTCTATTTTTTGATATTAGATAAAGATAGGTAAAATTTTCAAGTAAATTTATTGATTTTATAGAGAGATATTCCTAAAAAGGGAATCTGAGATTTGTTTCTTGGTTGTGATGGCTGAAGCTAATTAAAATTAGCTTCTAGTGAGTAAATGTGTATCCTTTTGGGAAAGCCTATTTTTAGTTTCCTGAAATTCAGTGTTGATTTCCTCCTTTTTTTGTTTTCCTCACCCAATTAAAAATATATTATTTAGAACCGTGGCACTGTACTAATGCATTTGTGAAAAAAGAAAGAGGTGGCCTCCTGCTGTGTAAAATTGCAGCAAGAAATCAACAGGGAAGGGATAAGAACAATTAAAATCTTAGATTCACAAAAGGAGGAAACAAGTCTGATTAATGAGATTTGCAGTCTGTATTTATAGGAAGGAGAAAAACATTGTGTTTCAAACATTATTTGTACTAAACTGAGCTCATTATCTTCTCCTGCTTCCAAAGATATAGGAATATTTCTCTTAAAATCAAATTGAATAGGCATATATGCATGCTTTTGTAATTTTCTTAAGGGTAGAACTGTACTCTTTTGATACCATTTTAAAGAAAAATCTGTTTATTTGGTATCTCCAAATGTGGGGAGATGATCTGTAAAGTTAATTGTCTCATAAGTGGGATTTTAATTTTCAAGAAGAAAAGAATTTGATGTAGTTTTTGAGTGTGGATATTTATTTGAACTCTCTTGTTTTATTCATCAATAGGAGTCTCAATCATTCTTGTAAGAATAGGGAGGGCAGCAGAGCTTTTAGAAAAAGAATTAGGTATGATAAATGCTGGCATGGATGTAATGATGGGGTAAACAATTTAGGCCCCAGACAAATCATCACATGGGTTGGTCATTTGGTGGCATGGCTTCATATCTGGTCTATGTCTGCCATGCCTACCTACACCTCTCACTTTGAACCTCAATCTCCTTCTCTGATCCATATATGCTGTATACTAGGAAAAGACCTCAGAGCTTATGCAGTTCATTTTCCACATTGCTCAGAGAAGATCAAGGTGCAAATAGTTGAAGTGACTTTCCCATGTTGTACAGAAAATTAAGATAAAATTGAGGCCAAATTGGTAGTTTCATAATTAGCACTTGAGAGGTCTTTTCTCTCTACTGTACTACTTTTCTAGGTCTGTGCACCATAGAAGTTTGAAAATGCCTTAATTCTTCCTTCCGACCATTTGATCAATAGCACAACTCTAATGTATGTGTTTCATCCTAAGCCTTGTGAACAGTTATATTTGAGTAGAAGAAAAGATGTTTTAGGGCAAATGACTTGCTGCCTACAGACAAAACTGGGGAATAAAAAGAACTCAGCATATTTTCAGTTTCTTTCTCCAATCTACTGTAATTTTCATCGTTGGGTTCTTTCTCTTTCTTAGTTCGGTTAATCCCTAGATATTCTTTTCATGTTATCATGAATGCAATTGGTTTCCTGATTTCTTTCTCAGCTAGTTCATTACTGCTATATAAAAAAATTGTTGATTCTTAATGTTGATTTTGTATTCCGTTAGTTCCTACTTTTTATTTTTAATGTACTAGCCATAAGTCATTTATTTAATTGGTCTGGTCTTGCATGCTTCATTATTAAAAATTATGTTATTCATGAAAATGATGGCTTGGAAATAAAGCTAAATATGTGGAATCTAGAATGTTAGGTGATGGATAGAAAAATCTTTATAGCAATAGTCAAATCCAATTCCTTGAATTTATAGTTGAGGAGGCTATATCCCTAATGATTATGTGATCAGCGCAGGATCATGGTGCTATTTCTGTTTATCACCCTGATCTGAAGTATGGTATAGTGTTTTCTCATAAGGTAAATTCTTCTTCTAATGCAGTTATTTCCTATTTGCTATCAGTTGCTGATTACTCAGTACATGCTAGTCATGTAAAATACTTAATCTCATGTTCTCACAATAATTCTGCATTTCACCAATAAGAAAATAGAAATTCATGGAGTTTGAGTAGGTTGTTTTATTCATACAAGTAGTAAACAATAGCATGAAAATTAGAATCCAAGTGTACCTGACATCAAGCTAAACGTTTTCGAATACTATAATTTGGGGACCTTGCTGGATGTGTGACCCAGAAAGCTAGCTGGAGCAATCAGCTTGGAAGTGGCCTTGACCAAACATCCTCCTTGTAGCATCATAGAAATCTCTTCCTCCAGACATTACCAAATGAAATCTGTGGGAAGAGAGGAACACTTTCCTACTTTTGGCTGGCTTTTTGGCCTTCAGTTTCCCACAGGTGTAATTGTGACTCCAGGTGGCCAGACGGTATCATGATTATTTACCCCACAGGACAGACATAGAAGATGTTATTCCAGGTCAGAGTTATATAAGACTATCACAAATATCTTGTAATTTTAGCTGCCTAAGATTGCCTATTTGAAATACCTTTTTTCCTAAAGTATGTATCCTTCCCAAAATTATAGAAGCCTAAAATTACAAATAGAATGTAAGACCTAACAAATTTTTCAGAAAGTCTGATTTGGGAATTTGTATTAAGTTTCCTCATCCAATAAAATTTATTATGTCCTAGTAGGTGCCTGTTATGGATTGTGTCTAGATGTTCCCCCAAAGCCTCATGCAGTCATAGGTGGGGTGTTTTCAGGTGTGGCTGGATCTAGAGTGTGTGATTGCTAAATTAGCCCACTGATTGGTTTGGCATCATTCTGCTGGGATCAAGGATGTGATCTAGGATTAAGGGTGGGAGTGTACCCACCCTAAGGGTGGGTATCCTGGATAAAATATAAGGGACAGAAAGAGGCTTGTCTATCCCTTGCTTACCTTGCTGCTTTCTGCCTGTCTGCCCTGACACCCTGTTTTGGATTCAGCTGATTATGGATTGAAACCTCTACAAACTGTGAGCTAAATAAACCTGCCCTTAACTTTGGGTGTCAAGTATTTTGTCTCATCGAGGAGAGAAAAGTAACTAAAACAGTGCCCAATGCTTGGCTTGTCTCTGAGTATGCGAGTATGACTTTGATTTCAGAAAGCTCACAGTTCAGTAAATTTATAAATTATTTCACAAAACTGGCAACTTTTATATTAGTGGTATGGGAAGATGAACTTTCTGTGTCTAGAAATCTGTGGGAAAGACATTATTCAGGGACATTGTGTCCTGACTCAGCTTTCTCCACCCTCCTGCCCTACTCCCCCATGAGGATATGGCTATACAAGTGCTGAATTTGTCAGGCGGGTTAAGTGGCAGGAGGGTTGCTGTTTGTCTTAAAAGGAAGCTTGTTGTTAGATGGTATTGTCAGCCGAAGTACAAGAAGATGATGGTGTAACAAGATCATAGCTTCTTCCTTAAATACGACTGTACTTACTTGACTGGATAGTGTCAGTGTAGCCGTACAACCTGGGGAAATAAGAAACAAGGAATAAACTGAGGCTATGCTCTATGGGTTCCTGCTCTGTGCAGCCACTTTTGTTAAATTCTGCATTTAATCATTAGTTAAGTATGTTGAGAACTAGTGGTGTGTGTGATGGTGGACCTCTTCGCACAGATTCAGATCCTGACTTGCAATACTACTGGAGATAAGAATACAGGGTCATGAAAACATTGAGGAAGAGGAATTTTCTTTGCATGACTTGATAGAAAAAGTGATATCTCATCAAGGCCTGAGAGAATTAGTATGAGTTTCCCAATTTAAAAAGTTGGGGAGGGGAGTTCTGGGCAATGGGACCAGAATGGAATGATGAAAAGGCCTGAGGCTTTGAGGACCATTGAAAAATTCAGTATGTCTGGGGCAGAGATTGTGTTTATTAAGGCAACATTGTCTGAAATAAGGATTAGAGTCAGATTGTGAAGGGCTTGGATGCCAGGAAAATAAAACTGTATGAATAATGAGCCGTTGAAAAGTTTTAGGCAGGAGTGCATTTGAACAGATTTGTTTTTTAAGAAGACAACAGGGAGTGATGCAGAGGACAGATTTAATAGGAAGACAATGGCATCTGAAGGGAGTTGATAGACTTAAGTAAGATAAGGCAAAGAGGGAAGAGTAATTTGAAAACTCTTTCTGATTTGGAGGTTGAGGGAGCACTTGAGAATGCTTCCATGGTTTATAGCAGTGGTGGCAAAACCACTATGGCACATGTAATGTTTTTCTTTTTAGACAAAAGATGTTAAAGTATGAATTTTTTTTTTTTTTCTAAACTAAAATGTCAATATTCAGGTTTAACTGCAATGTTGGCAGTTTGTGATGAATAAATGGGTTTTTGGTTGCAGTTTGGCCACTTGTCTCTAAGAGGTTCACCATCACTGGTTTATAGTACGGTCTGACATGAAACTGGATGAAAATGGAGGAGATTGAGTAGATTTGGGTCTTGGGTGTAGAGGAAAGTGGGTAAATAATGAGTTCAATTTTGCACATGCTAAATTTGATGTGTTAATAGGACATCAAGTGGAGGTATAGTTGAAAATATAGTTTACAGTATAGAAATTTGGCATTGGCTCATGGATCGGCAACTGAAGCTTGGGAAGAAAGTCATCCAGGTGTGAAGTAGAAGAAGACTAATTAAAGATGGGACGTCAAAGCTTAATGGAATATAGAAGAAAATCCAGCAATGGTGATGCTGTACTCTTAGGGAAGGAGGACAGGGCAGAATGCCACGCAAGAAATTAGGGGAGGGTTAAGACTTAATTTATTTAATTTTATTTCAGATAGAGCAAAAAAAAAAAAGTAAAAATCAGCTGAGAGTTTCATGTTAAATTATAAGTTTTAGGTTCTAACTCCATGTTTCAATTTTTACACCCATTTTCTCAGGGGACTTGTACCAAGTTCATAAAGTGGCTATTAAGACCATTATTTTTGGTAAAGAAATTGAAAACTGGAAGAATAGTAAATGTTACCAATTTAATAGGCTAGACTAACTGGAAAATCAGGGCAGTCTTAATTCAAGTCTAGACCTCTGTCCACTAAGCTACCTATTTACTCTCAAAGCAAGTGAAGAAAATAAGGTACAGAAGAGATGAGGGAGAAGCTGTTCTTAATTTTCTCTTAATTTATTTATAATTTATTATTAATTAGCCTATACAATGATTAAAATTTCTTGTCAGTAATGATTCGTCATCTTGTGCTATCTTTCCCCTTATATTTGTTTTATTCTCTAACACTCTCCACATTTGAAAGATGAGAAAGAATGGCCCACAGTTCTATTAACCTTTGCTTTAGTGAGCTTTCAAGAAATAGGCTTTGAGATTTTTACATACTATTAAGAAAGAAAGATTAAATTTGTTAGAAAAGAATTAGGAAGTATAGATAAAATTTTAAAAATATAAAGTATTCTATATTTCTTCTGCTTAGGGAGAATTGTGGTTTTCTTTAATGCATGAATAACAAGATGGATGCATGTTATGTACAATTCCACAAAATGTTATTAATAATTCATATCAGTAAACAGATCTATTCCATTTTTTTAATGATTATAGACTTTTCCATTGTGTGATTATAAGTAGAGCTTTATTTTGTTTGGCCAGCACTCATTAGCTGTTCATGAACTTTGTTTTATATAAAATCTCAAATAGATTTTTTTTTATCTTTTGTAAGCCTACATGCCTGGCCTTATTTGCCTTCTAAGTTGTAACAGATTTGAACTCATGATTTCATAGCTGCCAAGTCACTAAGTATTGAACTGACCTTCTAGAAGTTGCTTGAATAGTCCAGTGAGAAGTAAATAGTCGTGTGATACTTATTTTTGGTATGGTACTGTACAGCAAAGCACCAGATAAGAATTGATTAAAATATAGACCAAAGAGTCTCTGAGTGAAAAGCATGGGTCACTGATTTATTGCTTTTTATATAAAAGTGGGAATAGAAAGGAAAGAAGCTCAGGGATGAAGTGTAAGTGAATTTGACTTACTGACCCTTGAGAAATTTGGGATTTGAGCACTGAATCTTAAACATTTTAGAGAAGCACTAAGTTCAAAATTTAATATATCAAACTGGGATACAGAAGATAAAACCAAAAGCTTTCTCATACCTCCATGTAGCAATACAGATCGCTTTTGAAAATTTCAGGGAATCTAGGGGAAAATTTTGGAGGAAACTCACTATATGTGTTAGCTGAAAATTGCTTATTCTCAGCAAAGGAGAGAGGTGAATCCAGGGGAATAATAATCAGTACTCCTACTTACATTTCTTTAACACATTTCTTGATGTTGGAGAAATGATGTAACAGAGGACAAATTAGCAACTAGGATATCTGAGTTGATTTCTCTTCTGCATCAAGTTTTTGTATGACCTTGTACAGTCACCTAACCTCTTTGTGTCTGTGTCTTCATATATAAATTGGGGATAATAGTAACCCTGTCTTGATGTACCTCATAGACATACACAAGAATCAAATGATGATGATATAGTGGACTTGAAGGTATTTTGCAAAGAATAAAGCTCTGCAGATGAGGAGGTCATGAAAAACATTTTAAAAAATTTCATTAACTTGTGCTCAATCAAACGCCTTGGTTTCCTGTCCCTAGAATCCAATATTTTGTACATCAGAACTGTTTTGTTGATAGAGCTAGCTGTTGAAGATATTCTAACTGAAATGGTAAATTAGACCAGATTTAGTCATTTATTTACAAAATAGATTTTTAGTGGTATTTAAAAAACATATAGTTTCATGTCTAGAAAATTTCAGCATCAAGGTATTTATAGAAAAACATAAGGGCATTTCATTAAAATTTTAGACTCAAACATGGAAAGAATGTAGTTAGCTAAAAGAGAAAGTAAAATGTCATCAAAGAAATAAATGAACAATCTGCGGAGCTGATCCAAGGACTAGATTATTTCCCCTACAAACAAAGGCTATATATTTTCAAGTAGGTGGAATACATTTTAGAGAGAGTTGATGTTTGTGAACTAAACTTGTGAATGTATGTCTACTGCACATGTAAAAATTAGGCTCAATTATTTCCTAAATATTTTGGTTATGTAATTTTAGTCAGAAGCTAAGAACCTCTTCTACCCTCCCATCCTTTAAGTTTCTTCTTATCCAAAGTAACTTCAGACAATGTGAGGTAGCTTCGTGAAGTTGTTTAACTTAATAGGGGTCTTATTAATTTTTGTGTTGGTCATTTGATGCATTTATAAAATTTAAAGTATCAGCAAACGCAAACAATATAGTTTACATTAACTAGTGCCAGTCAGTGGCTTGATCAGTGAGGGCATGACATCAAAGATAGTGAGGTCACCTGAAAATTTATACTGTACCTTTAACACTGAATTTTTTAAAAGCGTATTTGCTTAACTTTGGTAAATTACACTCAGAATTTAGAGGTACTTTAGTTTCGTGGGAGCCTGGACTCATTTTCTGTCTCTCTTTTTCCCAGGGTTTGCACTGTAGATGACATGGGAATGTGACAGAGAATATAAAAGCCTTGATTCTGCCATTGAGAGCTCTGCATGGTGCTTCATTCGCTCAAAAGATTTAATGTCTTTCCCCAATGTGAGTAATTTTCTCTTTATTCATTGGTAGTATCTGTCCTAGATCAAAAAGTTCAATGTTGGTTCCTCAATTTAAGAATAGGGTCTCCCAGCCTCTGCCCAAGAAATTAATTGTATTACATTTCCACCAAGAATCAACAGATTAAGTTTGATCTGGGGAACATTCATTCAGTATTTTTTGATAATAGCTTTTAGAGAAGGGATAACCTTTAAGGTTTGCACTCATGTATACAGAATACCTTGTAAATGTTCATATTCCACTTTCTAAATTGTCTAGAGGAAATTTGGAGAAGGAAAACATACTTTATCCTTACTTCAGCTTTGGGAAAGAATTAGGATCTCTGGAGTGGCAGACAATGGTTTATTCCCAGCCTGTTACCCCAAATTAAGGTCATTACGTCTTTTCTTTTCCCAGTCCTGAGCCAGGAATAGTGGTAGATCTTAATTGTTCCATATAAAGAGAGACTGACATTTTTTTTTTTTTTGTTCTTTTAAGTCTGGTATATCTTTGAAACAGACCTTTGGTATTTTCTCTTAGTATTAACTGCCTCTTTTAAGCCTTATTAACCAGTTTCACTAAATGCATCTTCACAATCAGTGATAGGAAACTGAAAGAAATAAGTGGGTATGTATGCAGAAGACCCCATTATGCCACATACATTAGAAGTTGTAGCTATTTAGGCAGATAAACATTCAATTTATGTTAGATTGATTAACCACTAAGATCAGTGCAGATTCTGTGGGCTACCAAGCACCATAATAACATTGAAATTACTTGAGTCAATAAATATTTAGTCTTCAGTGTCTGAAAGCACAGATTGCTTTTATTTTATTAAATAGTGTAGAGGGCATCATAAGAAATCTCAAGTTCACTGGTCTGCTTTTCCAGCTGTTTCCACTTATTGCTGATTTTAGTCCTGTCTTTACTTGTTCCTCATACCTTCTTTTCTCTATTAAGCCCCCACATTTACCTTCTTCTTACTTAAAGTATAACTCCAGACTAGCTGAAATGGCTTCATGAAGCACTTTAACTTGACATGAATCTCATTAATCTTCATGTTGGTCATTTACTTCTTTATGAAGCACAGCTATTTTTTTGTAGTAAATCATGGAGAAAAAGCTGTTAATTGAAAAGAGATAATGTGGTGTTTTTTTTATACAATGGAGTACTACTCTGCCATAAAGAATGGTAAGCTTGAGATATTTCTAGGTAAATGGATGCATCTTGAGGCCACATGCTTAAGTGAAATAAAATGGACACATGTTAAATACCACATTGTTTCTCTGGTGTGAGAAACTGAAAGTGTAAAGACTAAAATGTGTTATATTGAGAAAGGGAAGAAAATGTCCAAATGGGAAAAGGAACAAGGGAGGGTGAGGGGGAAAGGAACAGAGGGACAAGAGAAATAAGAAATGGAAGGAAAAAATGGAAACAAAGCTTTTGTAAATAAGGAGGGAGGAGGGGGCGAAGGGAGGGGAGGGGAATGGGAAAAGAAGAAGCAACAAGATATATCATTTATACGTACAAATCCCCTATGATGAATGTTATCACTATGTACATCTAAGATGTACCAGTAAAATAAAATAAATTAAAAAAAGAGATAATAGAAGTTGCTGAAGACAACTCAGCACCTTCAGTGCTTCTTTTTATTATTTCTCTTCACCTTTTTAGTAACCATTAACAGTTTCATCTACTTTGACACATATCAACTTTTTTATTAGAAAGGATCAGATACACTAGATAATACCAAAGTATAAATGAACAACAGATAGCTTAATTGGTTATCTCTTTCAGAATTTGTGTGTGTCTGTAGATGTATGTATGAACAAGAACTTGTCTTTGGTCTTAGAATTGTTTTGTTCTATCTACCTGGCATTCTAGTTCAATTTGGAAGTTTTCATAGTTAAATTGGCTGTTTGACTTCTTGAAGTGCCTTCTTATTTGTTTTATTTACTAGAATTATTGGCAAAATTCAAGACAAGCTTGAACTAGTTAATTGTACAATAGTCCATTTGTTTCAAAGTAGAAATCAGAAATAAAATGAGGGGTAATAGTCACATATGTCTCCTCAGAACAACTACTGTTTTCTTTTTTGCTTATATTTTTCCTGCCATCTACCTGTGTATGTTCACATTTTCAAAAATTTCCATCATAATATCTCTTCCATGCTGTGAGCTACTTTTTCCATAACATTATGATATAAAACCTTCCAGATTTCTTACAAGTAAATTTTAAAGAATGAACAAGAACCTAGGCTAGTGCATTTCAAAGATTTTGGCCTATGCCCCTCACTAAGAAATACATTTTATATTGTACGTGGTATACATACGCATACATATTTAGAGAGATAAAAGTTTCATGAGATAATTCTTATTCTTGCAAGAGGTGATGTGTTGTCATATTTTCTATTCTATTTTGTTCTATTTCATTTTCTTTGGTATCCATTTCATTTAAATGACCTCCTGGCTTTGACTAACAAACACTTTCATCACTCCCTGTGAATTGCAAACTTGTGGTTTGAAAAAGACTGTTGAGGCTTTCAACATACTACAGTTCATTCCCCTAGTTTTGGGCTTTGAGTTATTTACAGAAGTTTATTTCCTTTTCCTTTCAGCCATTTCCTGACCTTCCCATTGCATTCTTTGCTTTTCTTTTTTCAATCACAGAACAAATTACAACAAATACTACAACAACTTTTTCCTGTATTTGGTAGTTTGCTTTAGTTGAATTAATCCCAGGGATGAAATTACTAGGTCCCTGATTAAAAGAAAAGTAAGGCCCTTTATGTTTGTACTTTAGTAGAGAATAATTTCTTCCATGCAGTTCTGAAAGACTGATGATAGAATTTCAGGTAATCAGACAGGTAGATAGGAGACATGTAGAGGTACAACAGCAAAAGACCTGTATCACAAAACACCTACTAAATGCTGAGAAGGACAGGAGTATAGGAAAAGATCAGAGTCAGACTGTGGATATGGGTCTTAACTTTGTCCTTTGCCAGTTGTCTCATATCCTTGTGCAGCAGTGTGAACCTTAGTGGTCTGGCCTATTGTGAGCAGTAGAGAAAATAACATCCCTCTGTAAAATGTTAGTTATTATTGCCTCTGTTTCTAAGGTTAATTCTGTGCACAGCTTTCTTCAGGGAAATTCTCTTCCCTTTTTAATCATTTAGGACACCAGAGAGAAAAATCTGACATATCATGTCTCTTGGACAGCTTATTTCATGTTGACAGATTAAGAGTGACTCTCAACTCAGACTTTAGCAGACCAGACACATGAGCTTCTGCTGCTGTTTCCCACATTTTGTTACTGATCTAGAATCTGACAGAAGAGCGAAGGTGAAGAAACAACACGATGGATAACAAACAAAAGCACGCAGAGCCCTCTAGGTCATATTTATTTTCTTTCTGAATGGGTTGGAAGGACATGTGAATTTTTTTTCTTTATATTACTTGCCTTTGTTCTTAAACCAGCATGTTCTCTGAAGATGTAGTTTATTCACCTTATATAGCTTTTTTATTAGGATTTTGTCATAGGTGTGGCCCATGTTTACCTAGGGTGAATTTTAATTTATTCCACTACTTGGAGTTATTAGGGGTTTCTAATACAAGTTTAATATCTATAGTTAATTGAAAATTAATTGAGGAATAGATCTTTTTATCTCAAATCAGGGAACCCTCTTGGGGAAGATGAATTATTTTTAAGAGTTCAAGTAGATTCAATTTCTGACATCTGCTGAGGTTGATTACTTTGTGGATTATCTAGCTTCTAATTTTCCTACCTCCTGCATATTACTTGTTATTTATTTATTAGCAATTTTTTTCTTTGTTTGCACTGGAAAAGGTGACCTTTCAAAAGAATAAATTTAAAAACACTTGGAATTTCCTAGTTTTTATTCTTCTTCCTTTAAGTTGTTTTTCTCAGATGTTTTGTCACAGTGATGAAAAGATAAAATACATGACATATTTGTATGATGGATTATTACATAACTGTTCAAAGAAAGAAAATAGATATGGCAGCATGAATAGCATTCTGAAACACAATTTTGAGTGAAAATTTCAAGTTGCCGAACTACAGAAATAGTAATCTAGCATTTATTATATATAGTACACAAAATTTACAATTGAATTGTTATGAATAATAATTTTCTTGAGTTAGGATACATATACTTGTATATATATATAAAATATAAAAATACTTTGTAAAGACACATATCAAATTCACAAGAGAGATTTCTTTGATAAGGAGGCTAGTAAAATAGTATTGAAGTATGGAGATTTCAGGGTTTTTTTTTTTTTGTATTGTTATTTCTTTTTACAAAAAAGGAATTTTAATTTCCAAACACACATTTAAATGAAAAGACAGGCACAGTATCATAAAATTCCTAATCCCCTTTAATAATGTCCCTATTTTTGTCAGTATTATAATTTTCCAGATTTCCTCTGCTCAAAAGTTTTAGAATGATTTTTAAATGTTATTCTGTTTTTTTACCTATGAAAGTTTTTCATCTAAACATAATACTCCTTATAAAAGGTACCTCAGTTTTGAATATTTTCTTATATTTTTCATAATACTATTCCACTTCACAAATTTGTCACCTGAATCAGTGAGGCTCCCTGGGCAGATGGCACAGTTAAGTTGTATAACTAATGAAGTTTAATATAGGAATGCTTTTTTTCACCGTGATTATTGGTTACACAGATTAATGGATTTTATTTTGGCAGATTCCTACATGCACATAACATACTTTAATCATTCTCATCCCCCAACCCACTTTGTTATGGTATATATTGAGAATTTCCCCTACAGGGCTCATGCACTCATAGGTGGGCCTTTGGGAAGAGGATTGGACCAAGGGGGCGCTGTATCTGACTTGCCATTAGAAAGTGGTGTCTAGTTGAGGGGAGGGTCACTGGAAAGATGATCTAAAAACCAGGAGCAAAAACCCATTTTAAATGTTCTTCCCTTCTCTCTCTGCTTTCTGGCCACCATGACATGAGCAATTTTCCTATGCTATGCCCTTCTGCCATGCCATACCTACCCTGGAGCTGGCCAAACTTGGGCTATAATGATGAGTCAAAAATAAACCTCTCCACTTTTAAGTTGTGGATGTTAAGTACTTGTTTCAGCCATGAGGAAATTGAATAAGACAGATTTTGGTGCTATAGAAGTAGGATCATTTTTGAGGGGGTGCTGGGGATCGAATTCAGGGCCTTGGGCTTAGTAGACAAGTGCTCTAGTGGGGTCTTCACCACGGCTGTACCTGACCGTGTGGTTCAGAAGTCTTTGGAACTAGTTTGTGGGAGATATTTGGAAAGTTCTGCAGATGCCAGCACCAGAATCCCTAGAATGCTGTGAGCTAAACTTGATAGGAGATTCTGGTTGAAGCTCAGAGACCAGAATGCTTTGGGATACTGTAGACCGGAGTGCAGACAGTAAAGGCTAGGCCCGGGAGGTTTCAGCTGGGAACAAGCACTCAGTTGATGGTTGGGCTAGGGGACCTTGTCTGGTACCCTGTCACTGAAATTTTGTCTACTTTTTCCTTTGTGGGAGCAAAAGCCATTTAAAAAAGTTTTACTTTTTCTAGAAGAGAATTGCCTGTAAATTTGGAGGAGAGGAGAACTTGGTCATTGAAAAGATTAGCATTAAAAACAAGCTGAGTACTTGGCATCAGGAAAACAGGAAAGATACCTTGAGGATATTCCAGGAATCAACAAGTCCCCACCTTTTGCAGGCTCAGAGGTTCAAAAGTGAAAGACTTTGCTTTGATAAGAGAGTCCCAGGGTTCCCTGCTCCAGAAGGGCAGGCTAGGCAATTGGTGGAAATATCTACTGATGAATTCAGCAGCGGAGTGTGCTGTTGGAAGGTGGGTCCTGGCCAGAAGAGGTGGGTTACTGGGGAGGGTTTGTCTCTGTCCTTGTCATCTTCCTTCTCTCTGTACTTCTTGACCACCATGGGTATGATATAAGCAACTTTCCTCTGCCCAGACCCTTCCACAATTCCATTTCTGTGTTTAAGCCTGCTGAACATGGACTGAAACTTCTGAAACTGTAGCCAAAATAAATCTTTCCTCTTTTAAATTTTGGATGTCTCATGTTTTGTTTCAGCAATGAGGAAAGTGACTATGACACTCTTGTTCTGTTCTGGACTCCCTCCTAGATTCATTTTTTTTTTTTTTTGGTACTGGGAATCGAACTCAGGGCCTTATGCTTGTGAGGCAAGCACTCTAACCACTGAGCTAAATCCCCGGCCCTCCTAGATTCATATTTATTTGGTTTTGATGTGTATATTCTAATCATATCAATCCCCCTTATTATTAGTTCTTATATCCCATTCCCCTTTATTCCTTTCCTCTTGTCTAATAATAGTTTCCTTCTAATTTTTAAATCATCCTTTTCAGTTCCACATATTAAGAAGAAAATGCCATACTTGTCTGAGTCTGGCATATTTCATTCAACATGATTATCTCCAGATCCATCCATTTTCCTGTGAATGTGAAAATTTCATTCTTTATGACTAATACTTCCTTGCATATGTGTGCTACATATTCTCTGTCCATTTGTCTTTTGATGGGCACCATATCTTGGTGATTGTAAACTGTGATATGTGTATGCAGGTATCCCTATGGATCAAATGATAGCTCTATTGATTTTTTTTTTGTGTGGTATCTTCCTACTGATTTCCATAGTGGTTCTATTAATGTATATTCCTACCAGTAGTATACAAGGGTTCCTTTTGCCTTGCATCATCACTAGAATTCATGGGTTTTTTGGTTTTTTTTGTTTGTTTTTTTTTATATTCTTTATGATAGCCTTTCTGCCTGGGGTGAGATCATCTCTCAATGTAGTTTTGATTTGCATTTTACTGATGGTTAAAGATATTAAACATTTTTAATATACTTATTCACCATTTGTACTTGTTTTGAGAAGTGTCTGTTCAATTCATTTGCCCATTTATTGACTGGGCTGCTTGATTTCTTTTGATGTGTTTTTGGTTGTTGTTGTTTTTTAGTTCTTTATTTATTCTAGATATTAATCCTTGTCAGAAAAACAGCTGGCAAATATTTTCTTTGATTTGGAGGTTGTGTCTTTACTCTGTTATTTCCCTTGATGTACAGAGTTTTTAAATTTGATATAGTCCCATTCATTAATTGTTGCTATTATTTTTCTTGCTATTGGTGTCCTATTCAGGAAGTCTTTGCCTATGCCTATGGTTTCAATATTTCTCTTATGTTTTCTCCTAGAAGTTTCAGAATTTCAGAACTTATTCCTAGATCTTTGATCCATATTGAATTGGACTTTGTATGGAGTAAGAGGTAGGGATCTAATTTTAATCTTCTGCATGTGGGCATTCAGTTTTCCCAGCACCATTTGTTAACGAGACTATCTTCTCTCAAACATGTATTTTTGGCTCTTTTTTCTAGAATCAGAAGGTTGTAGTTGTGTAGGTTTGTTTTTGTGTCCTCTATTATATTTTGTTTGTCTACATTTCTATTTTTCTGCCTGTGTTAGGATGTTTGTGTTACTATGGCTTTATAGTACAATTTGAAATTGTACATTGTGATGTCTCCAGCCTTGATGTTTTTGCTTATGATTCCTTTGGCTATTCTGGGTCTTCCGTGTTTTCATGTGAATTTTAGGATTACTTTGCCTAGTCCTGTGAGGAATGTCACTGGTATTTTGATGAGTATTGCACTGAATCTGTAGATTGCTTTTGGTATTTCAACAATATTAATTCTGCCAATCTATGAGCATGTGAAGTCTTTCCATCTTCTATTATCTTCTTTAATTTCTTTTGTTAGTGTTCTGGAATTTTCCTTGTAGTGGTGTTTCATCTCCGTGGTTAGATTGATTCCAGTATTTTTTTTAAATATATTGTGTATGTAATTATTTTGCTAAATTCTTTCTCAGTTATTTCCTTATTGGTGTGTAGAAAAGCCATTACTTTTTAAATGTTGGTTTTATATCCCACTACTTTGCTGAATACATTTTTCAGCTCTAAATGTCTTTTGGTGGAGTCCTTAAGGTCTTTCAAGCACAGCATTGTATGAAAAGGATAATTTGACTTCTTTTTCACTTGATCTTAGCCAAAAGGCCGAGAAGCGATTGACTCCTTTTTCTATTTTTATTCCTTTTATTTCTTTCTCTTGCCTAATTGCTCGAACTAAAATTTCAAGAGCTGGGGTTGGAAATTTGTCTCAGTGGTAGAGCACTTGCCTAGTAAGCATAATGCCCTGAACTCAATCCCCAGCACCCTCTGCCTCCCAAAAATTCAAGAGCTATGTTGAATAGGAGTAGTGAGAGTATGCAACCTTGTCTTGCTCCAGAATTTAGAGGAAATGTTTTGAAGTTTTCCACATTCAGAATGATGTTGGCTGTGGAATTGTCATATATGGCCTTTACTTTATTGAGGAATGAACTTTCAACACCTAGTTTCTTCAGAATTTTTATCATGAAGTGATGTTGAATTTTAGCAATGGTTTTTCTGTATCACTTGAGATGATCATATAATTTTTAGCCTTGATTCTATTTATGTAGTATATTATGTTAATTGACTTGCATGCTTTGAACCATCCTTACATTCCTGAAATGAAGCCAATGGAATCATAGCATAAGACTTTTTAAAATGTGTTGTTGAATTTGGTTTGCAAGTATTTTATTGAGTAGTTTTGCCTCTGTGTTCATCAAAGATATTGATCATGGTCATCTTTTTTGTTGTGTCCTTGCCCAGTTTTGGTATCAGGGTGATGCTGGCCTCCTCGAACGAGTTTAGAAAGATTCCTTCTCTTTCTTTCAAGGCATAGTTTGAGGTGCATTAGCATTATTTCTTCTTTAAAGATGTGGTAAAATACAACGGTGAACTCATCTGGTCCTGTACTTTTCTTTATTGGGAGAATTCTTATTACTGTTTCAGTCTCATTACCAGTTATTGATCTGTTTAGTTTTTAATATTCTTTTGGTTCAGGTTTGGTAGATCATATGGGTCTAGAAATTTATCCATTTCTTCAAGATTCTCCAACTTATTAGAATAAGGGTTTCCAATATAGTCCCTAAAAACACACTGAATTTCAGTAGTGTCTGTTTAATATCTCTAATTATATCAATTTGGCCTTACTCTCTCTTTCTTTTTGTTAGTTTGGCCAGGAGTTTATCAATGTTGTTTATCTTTTCAAAGAACCAACTCTTCATTTTATTGATCTGTTCATTGATCTTTTCGTCTCTATCTCATTAAATCTATCTCTGATATTTATTATTTCTTTCTGTTGTATTTAGTTTGTTATTTTTTCCTAAGACTTTGAAATACATCATTAGTTTATTTATTTGAGATATATGTGTTTTTTATGTAGGCATTCATAGCTATATATGTCTCTCTTAGACAGAAATGCCTTTGCTATATTCCAGAAATTATAGTATGTTGCATTTCTCATTTTGTTATATTTTTTAGGAATTCTTAAATTTCCTTCCTGATTCTTCAATGACCAACTAAACTTTCAAAAGTGAATTATTAATTTCCATGTGTTTGTATAGTTTCTTCAGTTTCTTTTGCTGTTGACTGCTAGTTTCATTCCATTATAATCTGACAGGATGCAAGAAATTATTTCATTTTGTTGTATTTGTCAAAGCTTGATTTACGGTCTAAAATATGATCTGTTTTGGAGCGTGTTCCATGAACTGCTGAAAAGAATGTGTATTCTTGCTGGGTGGAATGTTCTATAGATATCTGTTAGGTCCATTTGATCTATGGCATAGCTTAAACCTCTTGTTTCTTTGTTGATTTTTTTTGTCTGAAACATCTTTCTATTGGTGACAGTGTGGCATACTGAATCACTATTTTTGTAGTGAGACTTATGCATCTTTTTATGTTAAGTGTTTATTTTATGAAACTGGACACTCCAGTGTTTGGTGCATATATTTATAATTGTTATTTCTTATTGATGGATTGTTCCATTTACTAATACATAGTGTCCTTCTTTATCACATCTGACTAATTTTGTATTGAAGTCTACTTTGTCACATATAAGTATAGCTATTTCTGCTTGCTATTGGGTTCTTTTTTTCATGGAAATTTTTTTTTCTATCCTTTCACTTTGCTAGTGAGGAGTGTTTTATTGTAAGCAGTAAAGATTTTGATGTTATATTTTAATACAATTTGCCAGTCTATGTCTTTTCATTGGAGAATTAAGATTATTTACATTCAGAGTAATTGTAGAATAGTATATAGTTCTGTCATTTTGTAGTCTTGTCATTTTGTTGTTTTTCTAGTATATGATCCTTTTTTAATTCTCATGCTCTTCCTTTTTGTTGTGTAGCATTTCTTTAAGTTGGCTTATTGGTTATGACTTTCTTTAGTTTATCTTTATGTTAGAAGGTACTCATTTTTCCTTCAGTTTTGAAGGCCAGCTTTACTGGATGTAGTAATCTAAATTGGCAGTTATTTTCTTTCAGGGTTTGAGAAACATTGTTCCATGCCTTCCTGGCCATTTCTGAAAAGAAGTTTGAAGTTATTCTAATGGGGTTGCCTTTATAAGTATCTTGGCATTTCTCCTTAGCAACTTTCAATATTCTTCCTTGTTCTTTACTCTTGCCATTTTAACTATACTGCAACATGTGGAGGTTCTTTGCTGATAGTGCCTGTTTGGGGTTCTACATGCCTCTTGTACCTGTAAGTCTACATCTTTCTTAAGATTTGGGAAATTTTCTGATATTATTTCATTGACTATATTTTCTATGTCCTTAGTCTGAACCTTGGTACCTTCTTCTACACCAAAAATTTGTACCATTAACAATATAAAGCACCAACCATAATATAGAGTAAACCAAAAGGCTAAAAAGGAATAAAGGTTAATAGTCATAATAAATAAAAAACAGAAATGATGGAGAAAGGAAAAATGAAAAGAAAAATTTAAAAGGAAAGACAGAAAAGAAAGATGGAATGAGGAGGAGGCGAGAAAAGTAAGATCATTGAATTAAAAAATAAAAAAAGAAAATAGGTGAAAGAAACAGAAACACAATAAAACAAAAAAAAGAAGAACAAAGAACGTGGAGAATAAAACAAACAACAATAACAACAACAAAACACAAAAAAATTAACCAACCAAAGAAAAGGAGAAAAGAGTCTAAAAATTTCCTCCACATCAAGGTGTTTGCATGAGTAGTTTCTGTCCAGGATTTGTAGCATTACAGAACTGTAATTTATCAGCTATGGAAGAAGGCTAGTGAATCACAACTGTTTCTACACTCACTTAAAAGGCTTTTGTTGTGTAAATGCTGAGTCCTGCCCTGCCTTTTCCCACTGGTCAGTCAGTGGTATCTTGTCCATCTCAGGGTTGTATTCGCTCCACAGGCTTTTAGTGTTTGTTTATGTCATTCTATGAATCTCTGAGACACAGCAATTCCCTGAACTAGCTTTGTGGCCTGTGGCTTGTGAGGTGTCCCACTTGTTGCAGAGGGCCCTCTGTCCATACATCTAGGTGATGGCACAGATCCGAGCAGATTGTATCCCTGATCACATTAGCTAGTGGGGAAAGCAAAAAGACCACAGAGATATGTGCTAGAAAGAGGCACTGATGGGTGCCAAGCAATCTCTTGGGGTTGATTTCAGTTTTTCCAGACCCGGCCCCTTAGAAAACAACACACAACAGGCCTGAATACTTACAACAGAGGGCAGTACTACCAACCCCAGTGTCTTGTACTGTCTGAGGTCTCTTAAACTTCTCCAACTGTCTGTGACAAGCCCTCCCCCTTCCATGACTGCCTCTTGTAAGCATTTCCCACCCAGACATCGCAGAAAGGTGATCTCCAGAAACCTCAAAATGTGGTTCGTCTATGACCTCTGATTCACTGAGTAGCTCAGTCTTAAACAACAAACCCTTTCTCAAAATGGATCCTGATTGTACCACTCCTAAATATGGTGGGTGCTGCAGTGAATTTCTTCTCCAAAGATAGCCTGCTACCCAAAAGAAGTCACTTTCAGAGTAAAAGCCTCCAGTGTATTTGCAATGTACAACCGTGGGTTTTTCCTGGGATAGAACTGCTGGTCTGTTGTTTCTCAGTAGGGTAGCTAGCTCTCTCTGGGCTTGTGGAGTCAGGTTCTCCTCCCCATATTAGGAGCTGAGATTAGCCTTTCAGACTGCTTCATTATTTTCTCTGCTTTGTCTTCTGTTTCTCCATGATATTTTGCTTTCTTTTTGGCTTTTTCCTCATTTCCATAGCTCTTCTCCTTTCTCTTTGCTAAGAATCATTTTTCATGTGTCTTAATTCTAGGCCCAGAAGAAGCTCTGATTTGTTGCCTACTTTTACTTTGCCATCATGAGGACTCTATAAGGGGACTATTGTTAAGAAAAAGTACCCACTGCATTATTATAGACTACAGTAGTCATGCTGTGCAGCATATCTCATATCAGTGAGCTCAAGATACAAATATTCAGTTGTGCATATGGACCACATTTTGTTTACTCATTTATCCATTAATGGATTCTTCTGTTTTTTCACATCTTGGCTATCGTGAATAGTACTACCATGAAAATGGTAATGCAAGTATCTCTTTAACATACGGATTTCGATTCCTTTGGATATATCCACAGAAGTTGGTTTACTGGATCATATACCATAAAGGGACTTTTTGTAATTGCTTGAGCATAGAAAAAGCAGCTAGGATGGGAGAAAGAAAAAGAAAAGGAGGGAGGGTGGCAAGAGGAGGGGTAGAGAGAAGAGAAGACTTTCAAACTCTCTACCAGGATCTTCTAATAGAGTAGAAGACATTAGCTGACAATGACAGGTGTCTGGGTAATACAAGTTCTGGCCTCTCTCTTTTTTAATTTCCTGTCCATGTACTCCACCAGATAATGAAAAGCCAAGGGTAGGTACCTTGCTGCAGGTCCTACAGGTCAGCTGCTGAGACACAGAGTAGGATAAAGAGTGGAGGGTGGATCTGGAGGGCTTAGTGAAAACATCCAACATCTTCTCTCATCTCATGTCTCACTTCTGAAAATGTAGATTCAGAATGTATTGACAAAACCATAAGTTAACTAAAATAAATTCTGCTGTCAAGTAAACTCTCTGTTATCATTAGAAGAAAAATGAGTAAGGAAGTTGAAAGATATATTTCTGCTATTCCAGATTTCCCAGACATCAGTGGTTGATTCTCGCATTGACTTTTTCCAATTATGTGATCTAGAGTAAGGTATTTAGGCTCTTTATTCAGTCTTCTTATCTGTAAAGTACAGATAATCATAGTGTCTAAGGCTTAGATTAAGTCATTCATTTTCCATCTTTAAAACAGCTTAATACCTTGTAAGCGAACCCATTAAATGTTAGGGTTCATTTCTGTGGTGAATTTATTCCCTCTAACCCAAGAAGGTCAAGCTGCAATTACTATGCTGTTTGAATCAGAAGTCACTAATTATTAAAAGCAAATACAAGGGGTCAGGGGTTTAGCTCAGTGGTAGAGCTCTTGCCTAGCAAGTGCAAGGATCTGAATTTGATCCTCAGCACCCAATTCCCCCCAAGTAGCAAATATAAAAAATAAGGTAGAGTGTTAAGAGCATTTTCTGACTTGCCATCCTCTTTCCTTTTTGCTTGTACAATTCTTCAGGGTTTTTTTTCAAGTTCTAGCGAAATTACTATCTTTTCATAAAGTCTGCTTTGAGTTACACCTTTGTCTTCTTTCCCTTTTAGAAACCAAATATTAGAGTGTGTGGTCATATATAACCTTATACAAGCCTCCTGTTATACAAATATAGGGTGCAATAACATTCTACAGGAATTGGAATTCTAAGGCAGTTATAATTGGTTTTAAAAATAGAATTCTTTGTCTATACTTTATAGTTCAAAGTGCTTGATATCCAGATGGGATTATCATTAAACTTACTGCTCCCGCTACCAGGTTTTGGGGTGCTGGAGTCTCCTTCTGGAGGTAGTTTCTAGGTTCTTTCTGTCCTGAGCAAATAATTGGTCAAGGCAAGCACAAATTGTGGCAAAGGTTTTTAAAAAGGTAGTAAAAGAAACAGGCTCTTCAGAGCAAATTTGGGCCAACCAAAAGTAGGAAAAGAAGTATACCCTGCAGCATGAGGTTGGGCCACTATGCAAGAGCAAACAGTGGCAAAAATTCTATGGCAACTGCCCATTTTGTATCACCCACTCCTTGGGCTGACATCAGGTCTCAGCCATCCTATTGAAGACCTGCTTGAGTTGTCAGGAGAAGTCAACTTCTCCTATGCAGGGCTTTGGGATCCATTCTGCATGTGTGTCCTGGGAGTTTGTAATTAACAGGCCACTGCTACTTCCCCAGCCAGCTTTGACACATACCTATCTCACTCCCATTTCAATAGTAGTATAACTAACCTTCTGGGTGTTCAACAACTAAGGCATGGAGATCAAAATTAAAAATGTAACTGGGCTATGAAAATAGCCAGTATTTTGACCCTGGCCCTCCAAGGTCAACAAGGACCCAGAGCAAGAGGGGAATTCTCTACAGGATCTTACAAGTCTGGTGAGTCACCCTACCTCCTCAGCAGGGAGAGTGATGGATCCCAAAGGACAGAAGTCAACCAGTATGCATTGTGCTAAAAGGAGAGTCACTAAAGGGTCTGGTTCCCATGCTTCCAAAGGGTCTTTGCGAGAACTTCTGTTAATGTGTTCTCGTAAAGACCGTGCCCCTTCTTGGCAGATGATACAACTACCAGAGGAAAAACTTTAAAAGGCTCTGCCTGTGGCCCCAAAAGTAATATCTGAGGAGCCTGAACCGACCTTGCCATATACATAGAGAGCAATATTAATTTTGATTAACACAGGTATCACTTTGATTTGGTCTTAAAAACCTGAAGGAAAAGTCTAACCCAAATCATAAAGAGTAATAATAATATTAAATTGAAAGCTTGGTTAAATATATATACAAAAGGGACAACTCATCCAACTAGCACCCCTTTGTTGGGAACAAAGAAGTACTTATAATAATACAGCAATACCACCTAAAATATGGGGTGGATTTCTACCCCAGGCTGTAATCACACTGTTGTGTTAAGAGATACTGACTTGTTTGATACTGATTGGAGGGCAAGAGCTGGAATAAGATGGCCAGCACCAAATGATACCCAGTAGCTCTGGGATACAAATCTATGACTTTGGTTGCCTCCAGTGTGGATAGGAAGATGTACATTAGGGTATCAGTGGGTCCAAGGGCAATAGGTTAAAAGCAAAGATCAACCAGCTAGCCTCCCACTCTTGAAGTTTTGATGGACCAGATCAGTTTTCCACTGGTATAGTCATCTTGGGATTACCTTTACTCCTCTAATAGGACTTGAGGATGTAATATGACATAGTAAATCTCTTACTAACTATACACAAAAAGGGTATTTCATTATTAATTCAAAAGTAAAAATGACAAGAAAAGCCATTCTACAAAACTAAATGGTCCTAGATATTCTAACAGCAGCACAAGGTGGAACCTGTGCCATTATGGAAACAGAATGTTGTGTGTACATTCGTGACAACTCTGCAAATGTGTCCTCCACATTATGAATGATCTACATTCACAAATCAATACAATATCAGGCTTTACCACAAGCTTTAATGACCGGCTAGCATGCCAGTTCTCTAGAACAACCTGATTAAAAATAGTTTTCATTTTTCTGGCTAGGAGCCTATACATTGGAATTATTTTCTGTTGCATGATTCATTGTTATTGTGGGCTAATGTCTCATATGTCCTTGCCCTCTTTTTCAGACTATTGAAAGATAGTGGTTCTCCAAGAGATTGAACACAGTATTCCTGTCTCTCCTTTAGAACAGTCAGAACAAGGCATTTGGTCCCTGGCAAGGTAGTATCAATGCCTCTCCTTAGCCTGAGACAGTTACTGAAGAGGGACCTTTGGCTTCTGCACTCCCTTAAGAATAAGGGACTGAAATCAGAATAGGGAAATGAGGTAGGATAGAAGAAATAAAAGCTAGGTAGAAAGGAGACAAGGAAATTGAGATTTTAAAAAAGTATACTTTGAAGAAAAACTGCAACTTCAGTACACAAGTCCATTTTTTTCCCCTTTTCGTCTCCCAGAACAGCAAACCTGGGCAACTCCCTTTCAGTTACAAATGGGCCTGGTCACTCCCTTTGTACTTGCAGAATGGTCCTCTTCCACCCATGAATAGACAACCTTTTTAGGATTTCCCAAATATAAAGACCATTATCTTACTATGTACAGGCCATTGTCTCCTATGCACTAGACAAGACTAAAATTATAAATTATTAAATTCCACAGATTCCCAGCCCCCCAAACACATAAAAGATCCCCAGTTCTTTTGTGCCTCATTTCTCTGAGCACCTCACTCCACTCTTGAGTATATCCTATATTTACCTCTTTCTCATGTCTCTTTAAAAAGTACAGTAAGTGCTTAAATTAAAAAAAATTACAGTAAATTACACACTGCTATTAATCCCCCTCATAATTCTCTTCTGCACCTCAAACACTCTTATCACATCATTCTTGCCAATTTTTAAGCAGTTCTGGACAGTTCTGGAATCCTCTTTCATTAATGTCTTTAGTTGTGTTGTTGTGGCTATCTCAATGTCCTAAATTGATGCAAAATATTTACCTTTCATAATTATTTTGTCTTTGGAGGAAGAGCCTGGGGACAGGATGGATGAAGAAGGATGAAGATACATTGTAATTTTTTATTTGACAAAAATTGCTGTAAATGTTTCGAATCTACTCAGTGCATCTAGGTGCCATGAGAAGACATTCATGAACAAGAAATTCCAGAATTGCTTCCAAAAGTGATAAGAACTGTGGCATAAGTGTGTTCCAAGTGAGGGAGAGTATTTTGAGGGAGATTAATGGCAGTATGTCTTACTTTAATAAGTTTTTAATTTTTTATTTAAAAATCCACCAAATTTTTGCATCATATCATGTGAGTGCGTGTGCATGTGTGTGTGTGTGTGTGTGTGTGTGTGTGTGTGTGTTTCTCTATTCAGCTAGGTTGAAGACTTTTTGAGGGCAAACATAATGTTTCTTTAAGTCTTAGAAAGTATGTGTTTCAGCTGCCCACTTTTGGATTGGGTTTTTAAATTTGGGGGGTCTGATTTTTTTGAGTTCTTTGTGTATTTGAGATGTTAGTCCTTTGTTGGCCGAATAGCTGGCAAAAATTTTTTCCCACTCTGTGAGCTGTCTAAACAGCTCAAATGCCCATCAACCGAGGAATGGATAAATAAAATGTGGTTTTTTTTTTTAATGCAATGGAGTACTACTCTGCCATAAAGAATGATAAGCTTGAGATATTTCTAGGTAAATGGATGCATCTGGAGACCATACTTTTAAGTGAAATAAACTGGACACACATGTTTAAATACTTCATTGTTTCTCTGGTGTGAGCAACTGGAAGTGTAAATGAAGACTAAAATGTATTATATTGGGAAAGGGAAGAAAGTGTTCAAATTGGAAAGGAAACAATAGAAGGGGAAGGGGAAAGGAACAGAGGGACAAGAGAAATAAGAAATAGAAGGTAAAAATGGAAACAAAGCTTTTGTAAATAAGGAGAGAGGAGGAGGCAAAGGGAGGGGAGGGGAATGGAAAAAAAAGAAGCAATAAGATATATCATGTACAGGTAGAAATCCCCTATGATGAATGTTATCACGATGTATATCAAAAACGTACCATTAAAATAAAATTTAGAAAAAGAAAAAGAAGAAAGTATATGTTAGTCTATCCATTTTTCCTTATGATCCTTTCTTTCTCCTTCCTTTCTTTCTTAGCTCCTTTTTTCTCTTCTGTCCTACTTCCTTCCTTTACTCATCAATTAAACCACAAAAATTTGTTGAATACTTATTAGCTTCTATGCTGTCTGAGTTACTTTTTTTGTGTTGCTGAGACAAAATGCCTGACACCCAAGGTTAAGGGAAGTGAGGTTTATTTGGCTCACAGTTTGTAGAGGTTTCAGTCCGCAGTTGGCTGGATCCAGTGCAGGGCGGCAGGGCAGACAGGCAGGAGGCAGCGAGGTAAGTAAGGGACCCGCAAGCCTCTTTCTGTCCCTTATATCTTATACAGGGTGCTGGGAGTAGGGCAGTGCCAAACCAATCGATGGATTGATTTAGTAATCACACACCCTTAATCCCAGCATCACACACTCTAGATTCAGCCACCTTTGAAGAAACCCTATCTATGACTTCGTGAGGCTTTGAGGGGACATCTAGGCACAAACCATAACATGTGCTAACAGTGCTGGGTTTTACATAGAACTACATGGCATCCGCCCTTATAGAGCTTAAGGTATAGTTGGAGAGATGGGACGGAAAAATAAATTAATCATAATTATAATTATTCCATGTATAACGGTATACAGCATAGACCATAGTAAGCACTAGTAGAAACCATAGTTGATGTCCTCTCTGTGTTTAGACCATAATAAGATAAGCTTTGAAGAAGAGGGGCAAGACTACAGCAATGGAAGCTTTGATGAATGGCTAGAATTTAAAGAAAGAGGTCATCCTTACCGCTGGCTATGTGGGAAGTAGGCCATAGATGCAAAGCAAGTCTAGGTTCTGCCATTACTGCTGTGGGCTTTTAAGGACATATGCAGCAGTGAGTTTGGTCTAGGAGCTTGTGCTCTGGTCAAGGATGTCTTGAAGCCCTCTTTGCTACTTGACCTGTTTCTTAAGGCTTTCCAAATGAACATCTTTTAGCATTAAGCTGTCTAACAATATTTATTGCTATTTTATAAAAGATCCTGGTCTTTCAGAATCAAGTTTGGAATGACAAATTGGCACCATTGGAAGTCTTTTTATAATTTGAAGGACACTAAGAAGCATAACCCAAAAAATTATGATACACATGTAACATTTTATCTATCATGTAACCGAAACTCATGTTTTCAGTTAAAGTCACATTTTCCACCAAAAAATACTTGTATTACAGTTCTGTGGATTCAAAAATAGGAAAAAGTCATAGGGCTGTGTGCTAAAAACTAATGGTATAATAATTATAGCTAGAAAGTAATTAACTAGATCTCCACTATCAAATGAAAACAGAAAAGAGGAGGAAAAACAGACAATCATCTTTAGATAAACATCCTGAGGACTTTCAGAATAACAACATGTAATTACAGCATGAAATATGTATGCAGCTGTGAATGAAGAAAGAGAAGACAGTTTGTGCTATTGTTCATCTTTTATTGAGCAGCTTATTACATACTAGTAATATTAATCACTACCCACTAGTGATATTAATAGCTGACATTTATAGATTTGCTATAAGATAGCATTTAGTTCATTATTGAGATAACACAACTTGAGGTGGAAGTTGGTTAAGGAATGAAGAGAAGTGAAGAACATGAGAAACTCTTTTGAGAAGTTTGGCTGTAAGTGAAAGAAAAGAGGTAGTATAGGAAACAAGTTGCAGATAAATTTGTGTAAGATGCTCTTTCTTTCAGTTTTCACCTGTGCAAACTCAGGTATAAGGTGTTCATGTGATCCAAACAGTCAGAAAAGGATTTCATGCCAGCATCTAACAGACTCAGGAAAGATTCCCAATTATCTGTTATCATGTAACTCCTGATTAATAAGCAGATTCACTTTGATTCTATTCTATTCTATTCTATTCTATTCTATTCTATTCTATTCTATTCTGTTCCACTCTACTCTATTCCGTTCTATTGTCTATCAGAGTCACTAAAGGATTTCATGTCAATTTACTGACTTCTTGGGCAGTAGATCATCTTTGTCTAGTTGACTATACCATTCCTTCAACTCAGAAAAACATGAATTGGAAAACATGGGCTTTTTTGGATTTCTGAGAGAAGGCTGTAGAAGAAGGCTAAGTTGTCTTGGAATCCTTGATTCACTGGGATCTTAGAGAAGTCATCTTCACTCTGGTTTTTGTTTTTTTTTTTTTTCCCGGTGCTGGGGATCGAACTCGGGTCCTTGTGCTTGCAAGGCAAGCACTTTAACCACTGAGCTAAATCCCCAGCCCCACTCTGGTTTTTGTGTTATACAGGACTGGAAGAGTGTTCTAATTCTGGTAGGCACTCTGTAAATAAAAATGATAACAAGGCCATTTACAGGGCATTCACTGTGTGTCAGATGCTGAACTAAAGCCCTGCACACACAATCTTATCTTCACAGCAATGCTGGGAGGTGTATAATATTGTTATGTCTAATTTTTTGAGACTGAGTCTCACTATGCAATACAGACTGGCTTTGAACTCATAGCGATCCTCCTGCCTCAGCCTCCTGAGTGCTGGGATTACAGTCATGTGCTACCATGCTATTGTGTCTATTTTAAATATGTGGAAATTTAAGCCAAGACAAATAAAGTAACTTCCCCCAGGTTATATTGCTACTAAAACTGAACCTTTTCTTTGGTTTCAAACCCTGGATTACAACCTTCCCCATTTTATATTACATCTTGCTTAGGGAGGGAGTTGGGAAGTGTACAGTAAGGGGAGGTAATAGCTTAAATTCCCCAATTATCTGCTGTCATCTAACTTCTGATTCAGAAGCAGAGCATATTCTATTCAAGTAACTATTACCTGTGTCTATATCAGGACAGACTCTGATCTTTTCTTAACCACTTCATGACTCATTGACAATAGGCCTGATTTTGTTTTGCCAAGGACTGCAGTGGCTGAAGTCTGCTTCACTGTCACTAGTGGGTTAACAAATCCATTTTCTCAGGTTCTAGTACATCAGATGTAAGTGAATGCTACAAACTGCTTCACGAGTCTTGAATGTGAACAGTATATTGGCATATTTAAGACAAATTGAAATTGTCAGAAATTCCTCTGTGCTTTCCTCTGAGGCCTATGAATGGAGTAAGTTAACTCTGTTTTTCTGGCATTTTAATCTTAGTATATTTTTCTTTTGGTTTGAAACAATGAAGGATGATTATCTGCTGCATGTCTCTTGGCAGATGGGGGAAACATTCTAAATATCTCAAAGTAAAATCCTGTACAAACATGTAGCTAGCATGATCACACAATTTCCAAGGGTAAAGAATACCTTTCATAAAAATGAGATATTTATCACAGAAAAAAAATACCGTGCATGTAGAGACCCAGAAAACTTTCAGAGGAGACAACTTTCTTTGTTTCTGAGATTCATCAATCATTGTCACACAAAGAGCATTTCTGGTGTTAGCAGATAGAAGAATGCAAGAGAAATAATTTCAAGAATTCTCTCTGAAATAAAAGGGAAGATTAAGAAGCAAAACTCAGGTGGAGCAAACAAACTATTTTTCAGGCTCTGCCACTTTTTAATATATACTACTGAGTGTTCTTACATGTTTGTGACCTTGAAATGTATATGCATGCTGGTCATTAATCTAGCTTGAGACATCAACTGGCTGAGAAGTGAGTGTGTTTCTTAGTGTTTATATATTTTATAATTCTATTGCTCTTCTGAAGAGATGGCTCTAATAATAGCTTGGGAAACTGAAATATTACCATACCTATCATGAGAGATGCTACCAGGGGAGCTTTATTTCCGTCCGATGCTTTCCTGTCAAGTTATACTAGTGTCCACTTCTAAGTGAACTTTTAGCATGAAAGATGAAAGTGGTATGAGAACATTTTGGAGAAAGGAAATTTTGTAGTCTCAACCTTTAGGTGAAATAAGTTATTTTTCTATGTTTTTGTAGCACAGATATCATTTTGAAAGACAAACGGCCAGAACAGGCCTGAAAAATTATGGCCATTGTTTCTGACAGCAGTGAAAGTGTTGATCAGATTGAGACCAGCAGACTGCATTGTGAGTGAGCCCTGAGAATTCTGGGAGTGTGTCTGTCTTTGTGTATGCCACACCAGTGTCTGGTCCTTGGCTGTTTTCAATCTGATGCATAGCTGGAGCTAAAGCTTTATGTGCAAGGACAGCTGGAGGTAGGAAAATGTGGCACTCTCGAGAGAACTTAGGTTAATCTAGGAGTATGTTATTTAAATGGGGTTCATTTTGGAAGCCACAGGATAACTGGGACACATTTTACCTGGAGAGCTAATTTTACTCGAAGATTTGGGAGTGAAAACTGTTTCTCTTGTTATTAAAAAGAATGGCATGTGTATTGTGAACTGGAAGACAAAAATTGCATGATTTTTAATATGAATCTAAGATTTTAAAGAAATAATAATTTCATAGTAGGTAGATTAAGGCTATCTCCCCCACCTTATTCCAGCGAACAGGTAAATACTCTATTCTACTTTTATATGCTCTGTATTGAACATTTTTAAGCAATTAGATACAATCATTATGAACCCAAAAAGGATTAAGGACTTCTTGTTGACTAAACCAGAAGCTTTCAACTGGAAATTAAAAGTCGAAAATATCAGTCCACAGACTGAATCTGAGACACAAGTTAATTAACAACACGCTTTTTAATGTTAATTAAAAAAATAGTTGCTAGTATTTGTAAACCAAATTCTTCCTGATAATCTAGTTTCTTTTTTTTAAGTGTGTGTGGGGAGTTAGATTTGGCAACACTAAACCTACTCCCTTCATGGCAATATTGAACTGGAACTAAATGGTGCTGTTGCATTCATACTATATGCTTCCATCTCACTCCAGTTCCAGTGTTATTTCCCTCACTGAGTCACCTGTCTGCTTCTTGTACACTTTTCTATTTGTGACCCCTCCTTCAGATAACACACTTGTGAAGTTTTACTTGTGGTCTTATCTTCGTAGGATTCACGCCCCCCCCCATTTTTGTCATGTGCCTTCCTGATGACCATGGCAATCATAGCAATCTATTAAGAAATCTAGATTCCTTTGTTTTGGAGGTCTAGTCCTTATTCAAATATTAATTTTGAATTAAATATTAATTCAACTATATAAAGACAAACTGACAAACATAGTGGCTATAATGAACACTCAGCCTAGAGCCTGGTATTTGCTACTCTCATACCAGGCACCTAAAAAAAGCTGCCCATTTCCACTATTCATCAACACTTTGACTAAGTGAAGATAATCCTTTAAGTACTATTATTCATTTAAAAATTTTAATGTGAAAAGAAGCAAGCAAAATTTTTGATATGGGGAAGAAAGTGCAGAGAATTTGAGTGCTTGTTAACTGTGGTGCTGGAGAAAGATTCTTTGGTAAAAAATAGGGTCCTTGGGTTGCAATTCTTACTGCACTAACTGTACTTTCTCAGGCAGGATGATTAAGTTGGTGAGGCTCAGCTTCCTCCTGTGGTTTTGCTGTTGTAACACCTGTCTTGTCTATCTTACAAGCTTACAGAGTAGTTCCAATATATTAGAAAATCATAAAAACTTTTCAAATTTAAGACATTGTATACCTATGAAATTCTAAATGTTTGGGCTATGTCTAGCTAATTTTCTTTGCACTGTGACCAATATAATCCCCGATACAGTCATGTTCTTAGTCGTTGTATTCCTGGTGGTGATGTAGTTTCCTTTTTTAAAGACTGAAGAGAAAATTCAGTTACAACTAAATATATCTTTATTGGCTAACTTGGGCCTTGAAAATGATAAAAAAAAAAACCTTGCTATCCCTTGTTCAATGAATACCAGAGGTATCTACCACTAGCTCAAAATAAGAAATAATAAAGTTATATAAAAATGTTTGATTTTTATAGGCTTAGAAGTTACTGGGGCCCAACTTTATATTAATTATTTGCTAAGACCATTTTTCTTTCATGCAGTATGGATTTTTGAGGGTCTCTTTCCTTTCAGGCAGTCAGGAATATGAATTTGTTTTATATTGATCTGCTTTTGATAGTTGGTATAACATCATCCTTTAGCAGATATGCTGCTGGTCATCTTGTTTTACCTTTTACAAAAATTTTGATGTGTCTCATTTGTGGCAAAAAAAAAATCAGTTTTCTCCTTCAACAATTTTGAACAAGTTATTTGACATTTTCTGGCTTAGCTCTTAAATCTTGTGTGCCCTGTGTTACAAAAAAAGAGATATTAGGGATTCTACCATCAATCTCATTCTTCAGAGCTTTCAAAAGAAAACTTTAAAAGGCACTAGATTTTCTGTGGTCATGGAGGGTTTTTGCATTTACAGTCATAGAGATTGGTTTGGGCAATAATCCTTTTCAACAAGAAAGTAGAACATCATTTGTTCTGTTACATACAGAGTCTCATCATCAGAATTTTTAAAGGCATTCTAGAGTTTGAAATATGGAGTTTAGGACCATGGATGTACTAGAGCTTGTATAAAATCATTTAACAAAATTCTATAACTTTTTCTCAGAGAAATTGTTAAGAGATTTATATTTTAAATAGATTTATTTGAGGTAAGTATTGTCAAATTACACTGTAGGAGACACAGTATTATCTTAGACTCTCATATTTATAAATGTCTGACTAATGATTATGTATATCTATATCTATATATCACCTGTGTGTGCCTGTGTAACATCACTGTCAGTTGGTCATAAATTCTTGTGTTTGTTGAGGTGTGTTCTATAGAACACAGTTTTCATGAGTCCTTCCTCAAAGTAGGGTTCAGTGGTGAACTGAGTGCTAATATGGTTTGGAGTTAGTTTACATTTTGGTCTCTCTTTGAACTTGATTCTCTATTCCTTGTGATATTTGGTGGCCAGAAGTGAGCAGATAATATTAAAACCAAGAAGAGCAGTGTCATTACTTACCTAGCCCTGCATAACAAGGTACTAACAGACTTTTGACTTAACTGTTTTAGTCTCATTGGCATTAGTTATGAGAACCAGCTGGTTCCCCTTCACTGTGACTAGGGCAAGTACATAATCTACTCACCAATTGAAATAGTTTAGAGGATGGAAAAGGAAGCCATATTAATAATTATACTTGACAACAGGGTTAACTGGGAATGTGTTGGGTAAACTCGGACGTGTAGTCACCTTAGGTTTAGAGAGCACATCTCACCTTTAAGGCCTAATTTACATCACAATTTCTCTATAATGACATTTCTGGTTTACCTGCTCAGAAATAGTTTTTGACCACACTGAAATCCTTCTTTTACTAAGTGTATTATTTTTCTACCTTTTCTTAATACTTAGGTATCGTCCATATCTTTCCTGTTAGGCTCTAAGTTCATAGGCACAGGATCTGAGTTTATACCAACTTCCTATCTCCAGTCCCTATTCATATTACTTGGTTAAGGTATGTACCATATTGTAATATGAGTAAGTGAATGAGTCAATGAACAAATGAGCTCAACCCCAAAGTGCTGACAGCCTTCTTGACTGTCATCTCTTTTCTCCTTTTCGTCTACACTCAAGCTATTCAGCTGTAATATATGCCTCATAACCCTCATGTCCTACAGGTGATTTTGACTCTTATTTATTTTCTATATTGCTTCTGCCTGGGTGTATTCTGGGTGTGCAGCCTCTTCACAGCTGCCTTCGAAGTCCAAGTGCAGGGCTTTACTGCATAATTCTTGGGTGTACACTGTATCCTTACATCTCGTTGAATTTGTTTTCATTTCCCATTTTGAGCATATGCTTATCTAACTTCCTAAAATAGGATTCCAGTGTTTTCCCCCTTCTTTAGAACTAAGAATTATTTCCAACAGCTCATAAGCTAAAATTCAAACTATTCGAACTGATATTTAAGGCCCTTTATAAACTGAGTGTAATTTACAGAATCATCCCTGCCTCATGAATTTTTTTTATCCCTTTTCGTTAGAATTAGTCCTCATGATCTCATTCCTTTGCCTAAACATCAAGTTCTAACCTGGTAATTTCTTAAATTTCCCTTGCCTGTTTTCTCCTTCATGCCCTACACTCCATCTACCACCAAATTATTTGCAATTCTAAGATTATTTTTAAAATATCTATGCTTTTATATTTGTATTGTCTAGAGAACTTTCAGTGTTTATATATTCTTATTATTTTGCATTTATCATATTCATTAATATTTTTGTGATCTTTATTCATCATCCCTTCCCACCTCCAAGCACTGTTTGTCCTACTCTCTGAAGCAAGGTGAGAAACCAGGCTATCTAATTTATATCTTTAAGTACTGTATATATTCATTTCTCTCTCTCTCTCTCTGTCTTTCAACCTTGGACCATTCATGGAAGAATTTGGAGGCATATACCAAAATCTACCTTCCTAATCATTTGTTCCATGACTATATCAGTCTTACTTTCTTATAGTTTCACTTATTTGGCCATATATTTCAAAATATTCAGTACTTTAGCACCAAGGACATGATATATATAATTTTTGAATTAATTTTCTGATTCTCCCCAGGCTTGTATTGTCTCTTTAAATGGTAATCTGCCCACACCCTCATACACAAAACATTTACTAGAGTTCTGGTAGTTACTAGAACTTCAGCAAAACATTCTAGATTTAATATTATATGTTCCCATTTTCCCCTTTATGAGTCTATAAGATTAGAGGCAGGATGGGGATATGTCATAGTTAAGCAATTTGAAGATTCATCCTTGTCAAAATTCTCTTCACTAAGGAAAATACTAACTCGTTTCAATGAAGAGAAACTATAAAGCAAAATAGACCTACCTGGCACATTCAGTGATATTAGGAATGGTGTAGATACTCATTGTAGGAAGAATCCTTTGGGGTCATGAAACTACCTCCCTCGGAAAACAGAAAAGGAAACTGAGGCAGATCTGTGCTGTCATTAATCATACTCAAAACCTCCCTACTTAGCAGCAGATCTTGGATCTGGAGTATTTCAGGAGAGAAACTGTCAAAAGCACGTATTTGCATTTTAAGAGTTCCAGAATAGAAACTTGGTTCTATTTGAGAATGCTACTCAATTTCAAAGGAGACTGTGGCAGTGAGCTATGGAGCAGGACAAACAGTCAAGGAGCCCTAATGGAGGATTAAAGAATTCACTGTATCTGGCCAGGTACCAGGGGAGGCATTATTTTAGTTTGGTTTTACTGGAGATTCAATCCAGAGCCTTTGTTCTAGGCTATATTTCTGAGTTCTTTATTCTATGAGACAGGGTCTCACTAAATTGCAAAGCTGCCCTGGATGACTTCAAACCTGTGATCCTCCTGCCTGAGGCTCCCAGAGTGCTGAGATTATAGGCATGTGCCACCAGACCTTCCCCAGGGGGAGGCATTTCTAATCTGTTCATTTACTCTTTGCTGACTTGATGTTTTGGGAGAAGAGGTAATAGCTGGATGATGAAGTAACTAAATGTATTACAGCTGTCCTTTTTGGGGATTGGTTCAAAAATTACTTTATGGTTTCCTAAAGTTGATTTCAAGATTTAAAATATTACGCATGCAAAAATACTGTTGAAATGAAATTGAAGCATCTAGAAAAATACATGTTATTTAGACTAGGCTTTGAAATTTATGTATTTGTGAGTAGATGATGGTCCTATGTAAGGGCCTCCATTGTTACCACTGTTGCCAGTGAATGTGCTGTACAGACTGGTTCTGCCAACCTGCCAAGCATGGCAGAATTATTTTTTCCTTTTGTGTTCTAGTACAGGTTGGTTAATTTCAGTAAAAATGAATTTTTATTCAAATAGCAAAGGCTTTTTATCCTATTTAATGTTGTCTTAAATGTTCTAACAGGTTCTTTGTCAACAGCGTGATATCTGGTGGTAGTTTAAATTAATATTCAATTTGGACATAAGAAAGAAGTCTTCTGAAGGAAAATGGAGGCTGAAGGTAGAAAGCTGTAATGAATTTTTATAAGTAAATTCAGTTCCACACAGATCATACACTTTTATGCACCTATACACAAATATATAGCTTTTAGGAGAATACTGTGATCTGACTTAATGTTTATTGAGCCACTGCCATAGTACGGCGTTAAATTCTTTGAGATGTGAAAGGAGATTATGGTTTTTAGGGCAAATACTACATGTACAGAATTACGTATTACTCATTAATTTATTTTTTAACAAATATTAGTGGACCACCTACCATAGCCAGGCACTGTGCTAGTGTTGGAGATACATGGTAAACAAAACCATATGTTTTGACTAGATTCATGGGGCTTACTTTTTAATGGGTTTGCATAATCTCAAATCAAATGAATATGTAAATAAATGTATTTATTTACAGCTGAGACAAATGCCTTGAAAGGAACTAGTCTGAAATTGCAATAGTGGTCAAGGAATGGAATGATTTTGGAGATGAAATTGAAGTAGCACTACAGGCTGAAATGAGAATATATTAAGCAAGATACTAACAAACTATCATGTAATTAAAGGATAAGAAAAATGAAATCAGGGTTGGGAAAGTCAGGGCTGGGAAATCGGGGTTGAGAAAAACTATGGTAGGAGATAGAACTGGAGAATGAGTTATGATTTGTATAGGTTGAGACCTTTAGAATTTCTGGTATATTTATTAATGATTAATTCATTATTCATCCTCTGTTCTGCAGTTCAGTTTTTCTTTCAATGAATATTTATTCATGTATCTTGGAGTTCCATAAATATGTTAGATTCTGCAATAAAAGGGCATTAAGGAATAGACAAATAAAATAAAACAAAAGAGTTCATATTCTAGAGAGTAAGACAGACTCCAAAACAATGTCTTACTTTTTTTCTGTACCACTCAAGTATTTTTCAGTTGCTTGTTATATAGTATTCTAATAAACAAAATAGTTTTCCATATATTTCTCATCAACATTCTTTATTTTGTCTTCTAGACAAGCAGTTTTACAAGGAAGAGCTAGACATTCTGAAATATTGCCAAAAGTTGAGAGTTGTATTATAAGCAATTGATTACTAATCTCAGGGAAAGTTAAGTATTAGGATAATTTGATTTACAAAATAGAACAGATCCAATTTACCCCTGTGGGATACCTTCTTCAATTTCTTGAATTCCTAGATCTAGATGCTTTTTGAGTAGAAGCAAAAGGGTGGTGTTTCAGGAAACAAAAAGGAGATTTGGGCCTGCTTTTCAGTTAGTGTTATTAGTGCCAGTGTCCTCATTGCTGCAGAACTGTGTGACAGATGTATGCCCTTTGACACATGTATCTTGAGAGTCACTGGTGGCTTGTGAGCTCCTTGAGGACATAGTGTATAACTTAAATATTTAGTTTTCTCCCCATTCACTTTTTCATTCATTCATTTATTCTAATCCCTTTCATTTATTTAATAATTTCTTGTTTTCTTTCCCCACACTAGTTTCTCTAGTACTAGAGAGCTCGTGGATGTTAAGGCAAATGGAGGATCTGAGTAGGATATCCACTTGGAAACTTTTGCTTGTCCAACTTTCTTCAGTAAAGAATGAGCTGTGTGCATGCAGTTAAGGCAGAAGTAAATTCCTACTTCAGGCTCCATCCTAGGTGCTGGGAACTCAACAGTGAGGAAAACATACACAACAGTACCTGTCTTTGTAGAATCTACATTGTACTTGGTGATATAGAAAAGGAAAAAAATGGGTAAATAAAAATTTAAAAGTGCTGATGATACATATTACAGAAGAAACAAAGGAAGAAAAGAGGGGGAGGAGGAAGTGACAAGGAGTGGTGATGCTTATAATTATAAATGGTTCTGGAAGGTGTCACTGAGAAGGTGATATTTGCATCAAGACCTGGGGGAGATAAAAATACATAATAGCTGTTCAGAAAAGACTTGTTGGGTATCAATGTGAGCTGGAATTCAGGGACATTAGGAAAAGGAATTCAGAACATTATTTTTGCCTATTTCCTGAGGGCAAATGTTAATTTCATGGTATTGTGAGAAGTAAACTAATTCTCCCTGAGTGTAGTGAGTGGAGGTAAGAGGTCCAAAAAAGGAATTGTGTGGCACAGGCTTAAGGATGAAAATGAAGGAAGTAAGTCACAGGTATCAAGGAAGGATGCTTGTCTAATAGTGAGTTTAGGGATTATGTGGAACTCTTTCTTCTCAGAAGGAGCCAAACTATATCTCACTGATTTATTATCCTATGCAGGTCATCATTTTTCTCCCTTAGACCTTACTTCTGATTAGGGAGATTTGTATAATGTCTTCTTAGAATCATATGGGTGTGTGTGTTTTTTTTTCAAGTCAAGCTCTCAATCATTAATTTCTCTTTTCAGGCTGTTAACAAAAATAAATTATCAGTAATTGCTAGTACAAGCTGACTTGTCTAGGATTATCACTGAAGTATAAAATGCAATTTAAATGTCATTATGATTATTATTCCATTTCATTCACTAGATATGGTGACCTTCTGATTTAGAAATTTAAGATGCTTGTTAGATAATTGTTAAAATTGTGCTGGTATAATTGTAATTGTCTTTTTTAAAGTTTCCTTTCCCTTCGCTTATATGGTATTTTGTTTTATTGAATTGGAAGTGGGGTGGGGAGGTAATTGCCATATCTCCCACTACCTTCTGTGAAGCCAGACATTAAAGAGACTTGTAAAACTTACAATGTCATTCTTCACATTATTTTACTATTGGGAAAAAATATAGTTTTTTCACAAAATATTATTAATATTAGCAGCTAATGGATTAATTATATTATTTTAAAATGTATTACTAAATGTTAATATATTTCTTCACTTTCACTTTCAAATACAGTAAATATCAATAGAAATAATCTCAAATGTTTGAGAACTGCTGGTTAGAGATCAAACATGTGGACAGTGAATCAGACTGACTGCCTGTTACTGAGCATAAGGTGGCCTAAGCAAGATCTGCACCTGTGCAGTGCCAGCTACTTCACCTACAAAAGAGGAATGGCCACCTCTCTGTCTCACAGAGCTGTTTGTGACTAAAGGAAGGCATGGGACAGCAGAGCATGGTGCCTAGGAAGCACTGAGTAAATGTTCTGTATTATGCTTTGCTCAGTTCCATTATCTGTGAGATCATCAATCTGAAGTGACCAGATGAAGCGCCTTGCCTAAGGTCCCATAGAACATCTGTGTAGGAAGTTGACTTCTGATTCTTGTTATCCCCCAATCATTATCTCCAGAGTTGCTCATAATAATAAAATCATCACATTATGATTTCCTCTTTGAAATCAAGAAAAAAAGGCCTTTGTGATCGATGTTTTGAGAAATTAAAATGATTATAGTATTTCTAGTTCATGTAACTATATAACCTTCATAGTTCTCTAAGCACTTTCAACCTGATTATCTTTAAACCTATAAACAGAGCAAGTGATTTGGTGGTCATTTAATAGATCAGGAATTCTGGGCTCAGGGAAGGTTAAATGACTCACCTAACATTTCATGACAGATCAGGCATTAGATTCCAGGCCTTTTAATTCCCTTGCGTTATATTACGCAGCTGTTACAGTAGTGTAAATATTATCTAATCTAACCTCTTAACTTCACAGAGGAAAATGAGTTCCAGAGAGATGGAACTTCCAAGGACACAAAGACCCAAAAAAGGTGGAGAGTGATCTAAAATATTAAGTGAAATTTTGGGATTCTTTTTCTTGTTACAGGTTTTAGTTTACTCTAGTTTAATGGTAAAAATTCTGTTTCCTTGATTCTAGGTTGTTTTAGTATTTTAAATATCACAGTTTGGGTAATGTATATTTTGCTTAATGAGCTACGTTGTTTAATGGCCCTTGTTCCTATGTTCTCTGTATTTAAAATTTCAATTTCATTGTGTGGTGGATCTTGGAGGTAGCTGGAATTAACTAACTCGTACCAGGGGATACACTGATTGTTTCTTAGGACCGAGCTTGAGTTCAGATATTTGCAAATTTTAATTTTGTGTACTTTTAACATTAGATTGCGTAGTCCGGGTATTTGTTTGGGAAGAGGAAGGAAGAAAGGAATGGTTGATATTAAACATCAAATCATTGGAGTATTATATATTTTTGTAGGATGAATATATACTTTAGTGTCTAGTAAATAATATTTCTGTCCTCTTTTGAACTTTGTATTGAAACAACTCCATGCCTTGTATTTGTAATTCTTTACTTAAAAAGAAATTAAAAGGACAAATTAGAATGAAGGACATTTTGTTTTTCCATATCTTGTCATATGACATCAGTCCTGTCTAAGGTGATCTAAGAGATAGACAAGGAACATGGAAATGATTGAATGACTAGGAGAATGAGCTTTTGTTAACTTACGGTTTTTATTTCAAGAGTGTATATGACAAAGGAGACTTCATAAATTAACAAGACACTTGAGTATGTCCTGTGCACTACTAACTTGATGCCACTTTAAGCCAAGTACTTTAGTGTTCGTTGGTTTAGTTTAAACACTGTATAGAGTAATAATGAAGAAAGACCACCACACGGACTGCCTCCAATTTCATCGTCTAAGTTCTGGTTCCAAAATTTATACTCTCTAGTAAGCAAAATTAATACCCTGAGCTCCTCACATCTATCCTCCTGAGAAAATAATCATCTTAGATGTGATTTTGTGGGTGCTCATAGAGTATTAAGTAATTGTTTCCAGCCATATACATTGTTTTCCTACTTGGAGTTATGTGAAACATGTTTTCTTTTTCTCATTATATTTATAATAATAATTTAGTGCTCTGAGAACCATGGTTTAGTGCCACTATTTGATTGGGCCCTTATTATCTGAGTGATTGGCCTATCCCTATTCTGCCTCTGAATTTGTGATCTAGGAATGGCTCTCTCTCTTCCATATTAACACATAGAGGGTGGTTAGGCAGTGTCTGTTTATTGAATGAATGAATGAATGAAAAAGACATATAAAACTTTTATTACACTGACTAATGGTTATCTGAACATTCAAAATGGTTACTATTTTGCAGCCTGGCCTGTTATGCTGAAAATTGGGAAAGATGCGAGACTGGCATTTTTGAAGAGTAAAGGTTCTCTTCTCACCTATAATCAAGATAATCACACACTATGTTTTTCTGAACTCTAGAGATCATAACTATATACTTTTGCAAGGTAAGAAGAACATCATCAAAAATATTTACTGATCTCTAATGTACCTTTGCAGTGGAGTAAAGGTAAGGTGATTGTGTTCCCAATTGCAAAGCAATGTTGCTGATTACATCCGAGAGCTGTTCTATAGGTCACACATTGTGCTAAATGCCAAAGTAGGAAGAAACTTAGCTTTTCAATCCTGAGGTATGTCTGCCTGATCTCCTTGCCTTGGGTTCTGGAAGAGCATTTATTCTTATCAGTCAAGTAATTTGAGCATTTACTTTTCTAGGGATCCAGGGATCTATGTCTGGGAGAGTTTTGTTGCTCACAATTTCTCCAGCAGATTATCTGTAGCAAGGGTGAATTATTTCCTCTTAGAAGACATCAGTCCGTTGGCTATTATGACTGAATAAAGGGACATTTCCAGGCTGGTGTAAACCATGAGCTGGTACTTGTTAGCCAACATTCTCTTTGATAAATTACATTTCTTGAAACACTTCCTCCTGTGTAGCCTCCTCCTCTGTCAGTCTGTTGGGTCTGGTGGTTGTAAAGAACCTTGCTATTATGCCACTTGCATTTTCCTGGACTTTTTTTTTTTTATGGGCACAAAGCAGGGACTTACGAATTTTTCCAGGCTCATGGTAGATGTGCTTCTCTTTCTTTAATGACCTCCAAAGGAGATAGAGTAGGGGACAGATACACAACAAACTCACTATTACTTCTGCCAATTAAGTTCATTTCAGAGGTGCCATCTCATTTCTCTTTCTCTTTTTGGTATAGTATTATTGCTTTTGTAAAAACTATTCATACCTACCATTAAAAGGAAACAAAGGATAAAGTACAAGGAAGGTAAAAATCATCTCAATTCTGACCATTTACAGAAAACCTATTAACATATGGTAAACACCCTACGGAGTCCTTTTCTAACCTCTTTCTTTTCTGAATGCTTGTGCAAAAGGTGATACCATACTCATGTCTGGTTTATATTTGTATGCTTTCTCTTTCCACTAGATTTAAAATTCTCTGCATATAAGGTTAGTGTCTTAATATCTTTGTACAGTGTCTCACAAGGCTTTGCACATTTGGTAAGCTTTCAAATAATGCATTTTAAAATAAAGAAGTCAGAGGTATGAGTTCTACTATGAGATCTGGATTTTGGGTGGAATGTGCTCTCCTGGGAGCAGATTGCAGATGCAAGCTGGTGCTAGCAGAACACTGAGGGAATGAGCTGAAATAATAAGCATATAGATTTTTCTTTATTTCTCCTGGGTGTTTCACAGTCTTGCTGCGGTGCGGTCCACAGGTTCCTTGCTGATGAGCTGGAGTCTGCTGATGTATCCTCACAAACTCAAATGGAGATCCTCACCGTGGGTGCTGGGTGTTGGCAGTCAGGATTTAGGTTTCAATTACTGAACTTTTGCTTTTTTCAGATTTTTGTTATTTTTAATAATGTGTGTCTTGCCAAAAGAACAAGGAATTAACTCAGATGTCATGTTTAAAGGGTAACTGGGCTGTCTGTGAAGTTTAATTGCGTAGCTGCCCACAAAGTTTGAATTACAATATTAATAACAGGTCAGTATGTGATCTCCTAATCAAAAGTGAGGTGCGAGAACAAAACTGTGCCCCATCAGATGACCCAGGATTTCTGCCTTTTCAGTCTGGGTATGTTTATCCACAGGGCACACTTTAATCCAGGACTGAGGCCCCTTACTATCTCTAATATTCTAGACCCAGGAAAGATTTAGGTATTTTCTAAATAAACTTCTCAGCCTTGCACCTGGAGGAGGGACTTTTTTTTTTCTTTATTTTAAACCATGAACATGTATTGGTACATTCTACATACAATGGTCACATTCATTACATTTATTCTGTACCTATACATGATGCATCTTGGTTCTCCCCCCTCGCCCCCGCCCCTCCCTCTGCTCCCTCCCTCCCTATTTACAGCAGGTTCATTCATCATTGTCCATATTTTCCCTTTCCCCTCTCTTTCCCCTGTTGCCTTTCTGCTTTTCCCCTTCTTTCTTTCTAGTACTCCTCTCCTCTGCACACCATCCTCCTTTTATATAATATCTATTACACCTCTTTGTCTTTATTTACAGTTATGGTTTCTCATATCAGAGAAACAATTCGATGTGTACTCATGAGTGTCTGATTTATTTCA
>PVJO010003701.1:0-41155 GCA_004026905.1 Hystrix cristata | reverse complement strand
ATAGCAAAACCACATTTTCTTTAGCCATTCGTTGGTTGTTGAGTATTTAGGTTGTTTCCAAGACTTAGCTATTACAAATTGTGTTGCTATGAACATGGTGGTGCATATGTCCTTGTGGTACGACAATTTTAATTCTTCTGGGAAGATCCCCAGTAGGGGAATAGCTGGGTCAAATGGAACCTCCAGTTGTAGTTTTTTGAGGAATCTCCATATTGATTTCCACAGTGGCTGGACCAGTCTACATTCCCACCAACAGTGGAGGAGTGTTTGGAGGCGGGACTTTTAAACATACGACTCCTACCAGGCAGTGGGCAGGTCTGCTTATTTATCTTTTGGGCACTTAGTATAAGAAAAAGACTTATTATAAAAAAAAGAGTTTAAGAAGACATAGATTTTATCATCTACAGTAGACTGACTGAGCCTACTTCAGTTGTTAGAGACACCATCCTTTCCCATCTTTTGTTTTTTCCCTGGTGAAATCATAGTCATTCTCTCTCCAATCTCCCCAAACAGGTTGTAATCTATTTTTTGAACCTCTGTTCCTTAATAGTTCATAGAGATAATACTCTACAATTAAAATATGTGTAGTTGAGTTGGATATTAAATAGTACCTATAATTTAAAATGTTTACAGTAAGCATTTTCTTCTAATCTCTTTGGTTTCTCTGCAATCTTTATTTCTCTGAACTTTGGTTGTTACCAGGGTAAATCTGTTGGAAAATTTGCAATACATTTCTGTTAATTTTCATTATTGCAAAAATTTACACTTTTTATTTTGAAGTGATTCCACACAAAAAGTTTAAAAAGTATTACAAAGAATTCTCAAATTTCTTTTACCAGATTCTCCTAATGTTAATATATTTCTAAATGTTGCTTTATCAATATCTATCTATATCAAATTTTTTCTGCTTCTCTGAAAGTAAGTTGCAGGCCTAATTCCTTCAGGAGAATTTTATGCAAAGAAAAAAATATTTCCTCAATTTCTACAGCCATTGTTTTAAAGGATTTTGCTATGTTTTTAACAAATGGTAAAAAAATACTGCTAACACAATTAGTTAACATTCATTAAGTGCTATGGGCTAAGTACAGTATGTGTTATATATCTGTGCTATATCAGAGTTCCTGAAAGAAAAAGAGCCAATTGGATTTATCCCTATCTCTACCTCTACCTCTGTCTCTGTCTGTCTCTATCTCAATCTCTGTCTCTATCATCTCTATCTCTATATATATGAGAGAAAAAAAGAGAGAGGGAGAGGGAGAGAGTGAGAGAGCAAGAAAATGAGAGAGCCTTAGAAAAGCTGGAAATTTTTGAACAGAATGTGACACTGGAGTTCACAGGTAGAATTTTTTTAATCCTCAGAGAAACTTCAGTTGTATTGTTACTGTCTTTCAGCTGATTGGATCAGCTCTACCCAGGCTAAGGAAAATAATCTGTTTTACTTAAAGGCAACTGACTATAGATGTTAGCCATGTTTATGACATACAGTGTACCTTGGTTCACAAACTTAATTTGTTCTATGATTTTGGAAAAGATGACCACATTTGCGTTTGTGTGGGGAAGATGGCTATGGTCATGTTTGTCTCTGATGCAGAATTTGCAAACAGAAACAAAATGTTACTTCTGTTTTGTGAACCAAATTTTTTGCAAACAAAAGCATTCATGAACCGAGGTATCACGGTACCTTTGCAGCAACTACTTGTAGTTTTTGATTGAATGAATTACTGGGTATTATAAATTACCAAAATGATAAACAGAATTGGTCACCAAATATCCACTTTATTACTCATAAAACTGTGACAGAGGTGTTATTATTCCCCATTTTATAAGTGAAAAACTGAGGTGAAGTAATTTAGCCATGATGAAATTAAATAATAAGTGGCGAAAGTACAATTTGAGCTACCATGTTCTGACTCCAAAGTCATTTCTTTAAACAATCACACAAGACTGTTTCCCTGGGAACTAACTAGCTGGCTGTCAGCTTTTCTGTAACCCTAGAGGAACTCAGGTGTAAAAATTCACTGATGAGTAAACTTGACTCATTTATACCTTAGTTTATTATTTCTAAAGTAAACTAGGAATAGTGTCAGGCAATGAAAATATGACACTAATCCTTCTTTCAGGAAGTCCATCTAATTATCAGAAGCAGGTAGTAAAGCAGATAGACAGATATACCTATCTAAATGAGACAGAATGAACAATGGCACAGGCAAAGCAGTGCTCTGTGGCTTAGAAAACTGGGTTTTGGTCCTGTCTTTGCTGCTGAGTAGTGTCCTATTGTGGCTTGTTTAGCAAAAGCCACTTTAGAAAAGTAACAGCTTTCTTTTTTGATTTCAGTTTCTTTTTCTGAAAAACAGAAAGCAAACAAAGTTTTTTTTGATAAGCAAGGTCATCATTTCAAGAAGTTTGAACTGGCCCTTATTAAAATGTGGCCAGTCACTGGGCTAAATTCCCAATGTGCATTCATTGAGTTCTTTTTTTTTTTTTAAATTTTATTTTAATGGTACGTTTCAGATGTACATAGTGATAACATTCATCATAGGGGATTTGTACCTATACATGATATATCTTGTTGCTTCTTTTTTTCCCATTCCCCTCCTCTCTCCTCCCTCCCTACCTACAAAAGGTTTGTTTCCATTTTTTCCTTCCATTTCTCGTTTCTCTTGTCCCTCTGTTCCTTTCCCCCTCCCTTGTTCCCTTTCCCATTTGGACACTTTCTTCCCTTTCCCAATATAATACATTTTAGTCTTTATTTACACTTTCAGTTTCTCATACCAGAGAAACAATGTGGTATTTAAACCTAGGTGTCTGATTTATTTCACTTAAGAGTATGGTGAGAATGGACATTCTTGTCTTGTTCTGGATTTTAGAGTGAAAGCTTTTAGTTTTTTTTTTTTTTTTGGTGCTGGGGATCGAACTCGGGTCTTTGTGCTTGCAAGGCAAGCACTTTAACCACTGAGCTAAATACCCAGTCCAAGCTTTTAGTTTTTGACCATTTAGTATGATGTTGGCTGTTGGTTTGTCATAGATGGCTTTTATCAGATTGAGATAAAGACCATCTATTCCAATTTTCTGCAGGGCTTTTATCATGAATGGGTATTGGACTTTGTCAAATGCCTTTTCTGCATCTATTGAGATGATCATATGGTTTTTTGTCCTTGGCTGTGTTAATATGGTGTATCACATTTATTGATTTGCGTATGTTGAACCATCCCTGGATCCCTGGAGTGAATCCTACTTGGTCATAGTGTATAATCTTCTTGATAATGTGTTGCATTCTGTTTGTATCTTATTGAGGATTTTTCCATCTATGTTCCTTAATGAGATTGGCCTGTAGTTCTCTTTTTTCATTGGATCAGCTTTGGTATCAGGGTAATGCTTGCTTCCAGGAATGAATTTGGGAGTATTGCTTCTGTTTCAATTTTGTTAAAGAGCTTGAGAATTAGTGGCATTAAGTCATTTCTAAATTTCTTGTAGAATTCAGCAGTGAATCCGTCTGGACCTGGACTTTTCTTTGTTGGTAGGTTTTTAATTACTTCTTCAATTTCAGTGGCTGATATTGGGTTATTTAGAGTTTTTATATCTTCTTGATCCAGTTTTGGTAATTTGTATGTATCTAGGAATATTTCTATTTCTTCCATATTTTCAATCTTATTAGAATAGAGGTTCTCAAAGTAAGTATTGATGATCTTCCGGATTTCTACAGGATCTGTTGTGATTTCACTCTTTTCATTCCTAATCGTATGAATTTGAGTCTTTTCTTTCCTTTTTTTTTTTGATAAGGTTGGCTAAGGGTTTGTCAATTTTATTTAATTTTTCAAAGAACTAACTCTTTGATTCATTGATTCTTTGTATTGTTTTCTTAGTTTCGATTGTGTTAATTTCCTCTCTGATCTTTATAATATTCTCCCTTGTACGGGCTTTGGGTTTGAGTTGCTCTTCTTTTTCTAGAAGCTTGAGATTCAACATTAGGTTGTTTATTTGAGCTCTCTCTGTTTTTCTTATATGGGCATTTAATGCTATAAATTTCCCTTGTAGAACTGCTTTTGTTGTGTCCCTCAGATTTCAGTAGGTTGTATTGGCATTATCATTGTAGAAACTGTCTAATTTCATCTTTAATTTCTTCTCTGACCCACTCATTGTTCAAGAGTGTGCTATTTGATTTCCATGTGTGATTGTTCAGGAGCATGGTATTTAATTTCTGTTTGTTTATGGAATTTTTGTGTTTCCTTTTGATGTTGATTTCCATTTTCAATGCACTATGGTCTGATAGTATGCATGGGATAATTTCGATTCCTTTGCATTTACTTAAGCATGTTCTATGAGCTAGTATGTGGTCTGTTTTGGAGAAAGTCCCATGTGAGCTGAGAAAAATGTGTATTCTCACGTTGTAGGGTGAAATACTTTGTATACATCTACTAGGTCCAATTGTTCTAGAGTTTGGTTTAGTTCTGATATTTCCCTGTTGACTTTTTGTCTAGTTGATCTGTCTATTTGTGACAGTGGGGTATTGAAGTCCTCCATTACAATCGTGTTGTTGCTTATTTGGTTTTTCATGTCTGTCAATATTTGTTGTATGTAGTTAGGCACACTGGTATTTGGTGCATATATATTTATGATTATCATCTCTTCTTCTTGAATTGTTCCCTTTACAAGGATGTAGTGACTTTCTTTGTCTTTCTGCATGAGTCTTGGCTTGAAATCCACTCTGTCTGCATATAGAATGGGTACCCCTGCTTTTTTCTGGGTTCCTGTCACATGAAATATTGTTTTCCATGCTTTGAATTTCAGTCTATGAGTTTCTTTTTAAATTAAATGTGTTTCTTGTATGCAGCATATTGCTGGGTCTTGCTTCTTGACCCATTCTGCCAGTCTTCTTCTTTTGATTGGTGAGCTAAGACCATTGACATTGATGGTTATAACTGACATATGTTGACTTATTCTTGTCATATTCTTTACCTGTTGTTGTCTTCCTAGTTTTCCCTTCTGTTTAATTACTTGCCTTGCCTGAAGGATTCATTCTGTTGCAATTCTTGGAGTTGTAGTCCCCATTTTCTCTTTCCAGGATGTCCTTCAGAATATTTTGGAGGGCTGGGTTAGTGGTCATGAATCCCTTCAGGTGTTCTTTGTCATGGAAGTATCTTACTTCTCCATCAATTTTGGAAGACAGTTTTGCAGGGTACATCAATCTGGCTGAAAGTTGTTATCTCTTAGGGCTTGAAATACTTCACTCCAAGCCCTCCTTAGCTTGAGGGTTTGTGTTGAGAAGTCTGCTGTGATTCTGATGGGATCTCCTTTATTGGTTATTTGTTTCTTTTCTCTAACAGCTTTCAATATCATGTTTTTGTGTTGAATTTCTGGGAATTTGGCTATTATATGTCTTGGGGTGGATTTTTGTTGATCATGGCTAATTGGAGTTCTGTATGCCTCACTTATCTGTATGTCCAATTCTTTTTCTGTACTTGGGAAGTTTTCTGCCATTATTTCTGTGAACAGGTTGCTTATGTGATTTCTTCTATCTCCTGCTTTTTCGCTGACTCCAATCAATCTTATGTTATTTTTCTTTGTGTCATCTAGCAGCTGTTGTATTGATTTTTCATGGTCCCGTACCATTTTGAGGAAGTCTTTCTTTTCTCAATCATTAATCACAATCTTGTCTTCTATACCTGAGATTCTCTATTCACATTGTTTCATTCTACTGCCAATACTTTCAGTGGAATTTTTAATCTCTTGGCCATCTGTTTGAATCTGTTTTATGGATTCCATTTCTTTCCTGTGTTGGGCATTTATGGTTTCCATCATTTTTCTAAGCTCTTCTATTTTTTTTATCTGTATCTGCTCTAGATTCACTGATCATTTCTTTCATTCTGGAAATGATTTCTGTTTTGATGTTTTCTAGAGCCTCACTTATCTGCTTTGTTACTTCTGCTGTTACTGCTTCCAAGAGTCTGGGTGGGAAGCTTTCAGATTGTTCCACTTCATTACCTGCTGGGTTTGCTTTTGGTGAGCTGGTGGTATGGGGTTGCATCTTATTTTTTGTTTTCTCATTTTCTATTTTTTCTTCTTTAGTTTAGTTCCTGGGTTGATGCTTGTGAATTTCCTGTGGCACATAGCTTTTTTTGTTAGTTTTGAGAACCTTTTGGAAGTGACTACTTCCTCAGAGATGTCTTCCAGGTGTAGCTGGTTTTTGTATTATGAGTCTGTTGCAAGTACCTGCCTCTTCAATTTGTTGGGGCTGAGAAGTTGCTGTCTGTTTGGCCAGCCCTTAGTTCTTTGACTGTGGCCTATAGTGTTATTTGTGACCCTCTGCCAATCTTAGTTTTAGCATACAAGGAAGAACAGAGTAGAACAATTCTGTCACCTTGGCTAAAGTACTACGATCAGCAACAACAATAGCATCAGACACAGTCTAGAAAATAACAAACTGTAGTAACTATTGATCTGCCACCTTATGAACTAGATTTGTGGTTATATAGCAATATCCAAAATAAACCAGAAAGTTGTATGCAGTAAACATGCCCTCAATATGGTGATTTTACTCTCAGTGGAGAAAATTCAAAAGAGATTAGGAGGAAAGGATAGAGAAATAGAAGAAGAGAAGGAGATGAGAAGGAAGGTTGAAAGCCAGGAGGAAATTATGCAAACTTTTGGGAACTGGTAAAGGAAACAGAAGGGAAGGAGAGAAGGAAGAAGTAAAAACAATGACAGAACAACAACAGCAACAAAAAAAAAAAACAGCAAAAAACTAGAAAGTCATTTTCCTATAAAAACAACAAATAGAAAAAAAAAACAAGAAAAAGAAGACCAGAGAGGGAAAAAAAAAAAACATAAAAAAAATAAAAAATATCTGCTTCCAGGTGTGTCTCTGCTGTAGACAGAGTAGACAGACCCAGGTCCTTGTTGATTAATCCCAGCAGTAGATTTTGGCAGGATAGTGAGTGTTCCCAGCTGGGTTCAATAGCAAGGTTTCAACCATTCCATTGAAGTTCAGCCTGATCATTGGCTGTAGGGTTGAAATCCAGTTTGTTCAGCTGGAGACACACTGTGTGTCTCCCACTGGCTTGGACTCAGTTCCCTGCCAGTTTGAACTCAGCTCCTTTCCCTCCTTCCAACTTCAGTTTGAACTCTGCTCTACCTTGCCCCACCTTGCCCCAGCACCAAAAGCTGCTAGCAGCTTTTCTGAGTTCTGAGCTCAGCCCCTTTCCAAGATGACGATCTGTTGATCGCCACCCTCTTCTGGGGGCTGTCTGAGATCAGATGACTTAGGTAACTCACCAGCCACTGCAGTCTTCAGTGTCCATCACTCTGCTCCATTTGTGTGTCTTTCTGTGGAGGTCTCTGGGGTGTCCAGTAGTCACCGTGCATCTGGAGGCTCAAACTGTGTCACTCGTGCCAAGAGCTGGAGGCGCGAGCCGGGCCGTGCACAGAGGCTGTGAGTGGAGGTTGTGACTGTGACCGGGCTGCAAGTTGCTGCTGTGAACTGGGCTGTGACCTGAGGCTGTGAGCCTAGACTGTGACCCAGGGTTGTAACCCAGGGGGTGCAAGCCGTGGCTGCGAGGTGGCACTGTGAGCTGGGGCTGTGAGCCAGTGTTCTGGGAGAAAGCACCGTTCATCCATCACCTTCTTATTCTGTGCCGGTCTCTCCTTTTGCTTTCCCCATGGGCTTCAACTCCCGCCTCAGATCCCTGCTGGGTCCCGAGAACACACTTTCCTCCTTCTCTTCCCCAAATTACTGTATTCCAGTGTCAGGACAACAAATCCCAGAGAGGCTCTTACTCTGCTTCTCTCCGCTCCACCATCTTCCTGGAAGTCTCTCATTCAGTTCTTGAAACAACTCTTATGAGACAGTTATAATTCCCATTTTACAGATGAACAAACAGAAGTAATAGAATTAAAAGACTTGCTCATGATTCCAGCTAGAAAATGAGTGTCAGTCTAGAATTAACCAAATTCATCAATTGTAGCAGGATACAAAATCAACACACAAAATTCAATAGCATTCCTGTACATCAGTAATGAGCTCACTCAGAAAGAAATTAGGAAAATAAAAACCCTATTCATACTAGCATCAATGACAGTCTCTTTAATAAATGGCTCTGGGAAAACTGGCTTTCCACACACACAAAATTGAATCTAGAACCATATCTCTCATCAGACACTAAATTTAAATCAAGATGGATCAAAAAACTAAATGATAAAACAGGAACACTTAACGTGTAGGAAGATAAAATAGGTAAAACTCTTGAAATTACAGGTATAGCCAAGGACTTTCTGAATAGAACCCTGGTTGCACAGGAAGTAGTACCAAGAATTAATAGAAGGGATCATATCAAATTAAAAACTTCTGCATAGAAAAAGAAAAATAAATAGAGTGAAAAGACAACTTACAGAATAGGAAAATTTTTTTGCCAGCTATTTCTCAGTCAGAGGACTATATTTAGAATATACAAAGAACCAAAAAATTAGACCCCCCCCAAAATAAAAGAGCAAATCAAAAATTGAGCAAATGAAATGAATAGACCACTTCAAAGAGGAAGAAGAAGAAGAAAGAAGGCGAAGAAAGAAGAAGAAGAAGAAGAGGAGGAGGAGGAGGAGGAAGAAGAAGAAATACAAATATACAAATGGCCAGTAAATGCTTGAAATATTCAACATTGATAGTCATTAGAGAAATGCAATTAAATTCTATGTTATCCCAGAAAGAATGGCTAACACTGAGAAATCAATAACAAATGTTGGTGAGACTATGGAGGAAAAGGAACCTTCTACTGGTAAATGACAAGCATAAGGAAGGAGCAGCAGAAGCACATACGCTATGCAGGCAGCATTGTGTAGCACTTAAGAATGCAGGCTCTGGGTAGATTTCCTATCACCAAAGTCTTGCTTCTCTGTTTGTTGATGGTGCAACCTTGAGCAAGTTACTAAATCTAAGGATCAGTTTTCTTATTTGTAAGATGAGGATAATAAAATCTACCTCATTGATAAGTTGTGAGAATTGAATGAAATAATAAAGTGTTTATTGGGACATCTAGTATACTCTAAGAATTTAACATATTATTATTGCATACAGACCATAAGCCATTCATGGTGTATGACATGGGTCCTGGAGCTGATTGTGGCAGCAACATTTATGATGTGTCCTGTCTCTTAACACATACAGATGGAGAAGCTGAAGTGCATCTACTCTGGGGTTTTCCCAAGATCACACATATTGTCTCCCTCAAAACTGGAAGCACGCGGGAAACACAGAGTGCTTGTGCTGGCTTCACTCCTACATGCGCGCGACTCCAAGCAAGTCACTACTCCCTGGACTTCTGATTCCTCATCTGTATAATGAAGGAATTAGAGCCCAGTTGATTTCACAGAGCAGTCATTCCCTCAGGCTCTGTATTTTCATGGGGGTGAGACCCACTTGTGCACTCATATGTGTTGTTCTGAGGATTGAACCAAGGGATCACAAAGCACCCCCCGCCCTGCCTTTCTTCTGAAACAGGGTTGCACAGACTAGTTGAACTTGTAATCTTTCCACCTCAGCTTGCTGAGTAGCTGGAGTCATAGGTGAGTACCACTGCACCTAATGGTGAGGATCATTTTTGCCTATAGTTCAGTGTATATTACAAACAGAAATTATTTTCTTCTGGTTTTGACAGTTTTAGTAACCCAAGTTTTTAAACTCTAAATCATGGACCATTTCTGTAACTAATAGAATACATAACTGAAGAGAATCTAATTGCCTGGTTTGTCAAGATGACTTTTGTTATATTGTTTTATATGTGGAGATCGGATGGTGTTTTCAGAGGTAATGGATAGTTCACAAATAGTTTGGTAAGCTTGGCCTACTTGTTACCCTGGTGTACACCATTGGTATTTTCTTTGTGTGGAATTCCAGCTCCTTTTCTATTTGTATGGTTTGTTTTGGGAGATCCTCATATATTTAACCTATAAGCCTGCTCAGATTGTTCCTTGGAGCACTGCTTTAAGAAAAATTCTGAGGTCATATTTAGTTTCAGTGAGAAGCAGCACCATACACAATCAGTAGTGTCTGCCATCATAATTATAGGCAAGGGGAATGGCTGCACGCTTGCCTGCAGGGCTGGCTATATAATTTGTGAGGCCTAGTACAGGATGAAAATGTGAGTCCTCTTGTCCAGAAACCAGTTTTTTTTTCTTTTCCTCTGTACTCTCTTTCTTGATTTATTGTAGTGTTTTTGAATTGCTATTTATTATTGTTTTAGATATGGAAAATTTAAAATTTAGATTATTAACACAATTTTTACCATTCATCTTATATCATTCAATACCAATTTTAAATGCACTTATAAGACCATATGAGGAATCACCACAATTACTCAATTTGCTTTTTTTTTTTGGTACTGGGAATCGAACTCAGGGCCTCATGCTTGTGAGGCAAGCACTCTAACCACTGAGCTAAATCCCTGGCCTCAATTTGCTTTTCATAGTTTGTATATATGTGTTTTGTTCTTACCAGAACAGTGAAAATATGCCCCAAACAAAATCTACTATTGTATTTTACTTCTTGATATACACACATTCTACTAACACTCTGTGTTATAGGCTTACTGATAAAGAAAGACTAAAAGGAGAAGATACCATGGGTTGGCCTATCTTTCATTTTTTTTCAATGGCATCATTTTTAGCACAAGTGGTTAACTAATTTAGGAAAGTAATGAAAATAAGAATGGAAAGAATGGGGCTCATCAGTTCATGTTTCTAAGGATTCATGTTTCTTGGAAAGAATGTCTTTGTTCTGTGTTTGATGCAAGCTATGATTCTAATAGAAATTGTGTACCCTAAGGGATATCTGCTTACTTGGCTGTTGTTAACACATTTGCTATGCACTCACTTCGAGTCTCACCTGCCACACATTGCTGGTCTACATGAACTCTGTTCTCATGTGGCACTGTTGAATGCTGTGAATGCTGTTGGGCAGCAAAAATGGAGAACATGTACATTGCATACTACACATATCTCTTCTGCTTATGCACGTTCTCTGTTGTCCCATCAGCCTCATTCGAAAAACACAAATTCAAAGACAAAATTAGTAAGAATTATAAGGTGATGGCAGAAAATTAAACCAAGAGTAGGATCCTTCTCATTGCAGGGCCTTGGTACCTCCAGGAAGCAGGCTCTACTTCCATGTGCTGGTGTGCCCTATAGCTCCTTTATGGGGCCCTAAAGCCCTGAACTCTCTGGGCAGACTTTCTTGATTGTGAAAGCCCACACTGATCTCTATGCTCACCTTTATTTGCCTGTTATAAGCCATAAATTGCCTTTGTGATTAGTAATCTCATCCTCTGTGTTCTTTCTCCATACAAAATTACAAGCATTTTGAGAACAGGGTCATGTTAACAGCTCCATCTATCACATAAGGTTGGTGTTGCCCAGACTTTAATTACAATTCTATTCACTTTTTGAGTATTACAATATAATATTTGGTGGCTATTATTGTTCTCATAAGAGTTCAGACTCTGAAATCAGATTGTTGGTGCTTAGTTGTTACTTCCTAGTTGTAATGTGGGGTAAAATATTTAATCATTTTAAGTCTCGATCTTTCTTATATTCATTATAAGAATTAAACGCTCTAAGTTCTCTAAAATATAGGAGTTGCTGTCAAGTGCCAAATAAATAAATCTTTATGATTCTTTTTTACTATTATTTATAATTGTAGTAACAGTTATTATTTTGGTTTACTCCCAAGACTAACATTATCCCTATTTTCAAGAGGGGGAAGTATGAGATTTTGAGAAAACACACATCGGGTAGGAGACCTCATCTCTCAACTGGTGCTGTCCAGTATGGTTGCTACTGGTCACATGTAGCTATTGAACACTTGAAATTTGGCAGATATTTATTGAGGTGTACTATAAGTAAAAAATACACAGCAGATTTTATAGACTGAGTCTTAAGTAAATAATGTAAAAATGTCATGAACATTTTTATGTTGATTACATATTAAAATGGTAATACATTTTGTGGTGTTTGACAATAGGAATAAGTTCTGACAAATCTGTCCTTAGTTTTATTTTTGTGTGAGCATTATGAAATGTACTTACGTAAACTAAGACAGCTATGGCATTAATAGGCCATATTATCTTTTAAAAAACTTTTTATTAGTACATGTCTGTATTGCACCTTTACATTTCTTGTGTGGAGTTGGTACATGTACATAACACATTTTAATGCCTTTTTTCATCCCTTTTCTGTCCCTTCTCTCCCTGATCCGTTCATCTGTTGATCCCCTTCCCATGTGAGAAAGATCTGTCTCCCTACTTCCTATTATCTTTTATTTTGTTTTTTATTTATAATTTGTGTTTCCTAAGTAAGAGATTCCATGCAATATTTAAATTTGTGTGTCTATTTCATTTAACATTATGATTTCAATTTGCGTTTGTTTTCCTACAAATGATTCAAGTTTATCTTTCTTTATGCCAGAAAATTCTTCATTGTGTGAAAATACCACGTTTTCTTTATCCTTTCATCTGTTGATGAACATATGTAGACTGCTTCGAAAATTTAGCGGTTATGAGTTGTGCTGTAATCTTATTGGGCCACCACCGAATATGTGGTCCCTCATTGATGGAAATGTCATATGGATTTCCTATTTCAGGCTATATGGAGTCAGCTTGTGGGACAATCCCTCATCCCTACGGTATATAACCTAGGATGTCATTACTTAAACACTCCGTAAAATACCCAATACAATTTAAAGGAGGGGAAGTTTATTTTGGCTCACCGTTTCAGAAGTTTTGGTCCATATTCGGTAGGCTTAAACTCAGAAACCACGTGGTGGAAGGGCCCGAAGGAGGAAAGCTGCTTCACCCAGGGCAACCAGGAAGCAGGTAGAAGGGAGGAACCAGGGAGGGAAATATAATTTCTAGGTTGTGTCCCCAGTGTCAAACTTCTAATCCGGCCCAGTGGCCTGGCTACAGTTCCTGCCGCACCAGGTGGTTTTTCAATTTACAGCCCCCAACATATCTGAATATATTAACCTATTTAAATCCCACCCCAAAAATGGACCACCCCCCCAGTTATGACACTTAGGTGCAACCTCCTAAGAGCACACCCAGCTACTGAACTCAGTCCTAGATGAATCCACTGATGAGACAGGTCCTTCTTGATCCAATTACCTTCCAAAAGACCCACCTGTGAACACATGAGGCCTTTGGGGGATGTTCTAGATCTAACCATAACAATTACCAAAATACTATCATTGAGGTGAATGTGAACAAACTGGGCCTTGTGATACAAGGAAGTAAGATCACTTGAGGAAATGTGAAGACTACAAATCAATAAAGAAAACCACCATTATTGAAGTATTTCTGAGTACTACCAAGTAGCCTTACATATCTGCCAATACAAAAGAACTACATATTGAGTTGAAAAAAAGCCATATTAAGGTGGCCCAATTTTACAAAATGTCACAATTGTAGCACATGACTGTGTTTTGAATATGTTGGGTTCAATTACATAATTAAAATTAATTTCATTCATATCTTTTTAGCTTTTAAACCATGACTACTGGAGAATTTAAAATTACTAATATAGATGCATTATGTTTCTATTAGACATTTCTGCTCTTGAGTCTGATTGTGAGGGCTGAAGATTAGGGATGAAGCCATCTTTAAGAACACATTCCACTGAATGAGCTAATAAAGCTCTTTGCATCACTTGCTCATCATAATGTTTAAGATTTAATTTTAATGACCACAGGAGGGAACTTTGGATTTTACTTACTAGTGTAAGAAAGTGTTTTAAACTGGTAATTGGTTTGCATCTCAGATGAATTAATTCTCTTTGACTGGAAGCTGAGAACCTTTCTCTTCCTCCATGTGGTGTTAATGGCTTAAAGAACAACACGACTTTAGGGTTGAAGATTGAATTTCAGCTTCCTTAGCTACCTGTGTGTGATTTTTAGGAAAACTGTTTTGCCTTTTGGAGTCTTAGTTTCTTTATCTAAAAAAGATGCATTAATATTTGTGGAGCTGGACGTCTCTGTTCTCTGGTTATACTCTTCATCCTTGCCTGCTGTGTTATATACTCTGGAATATCGATCTATCAAACATGTCAATGGGCATCCTTGCTTCTGATTTCAGACTGAGTTTAGACAACTGGGAAGACATATGTAAAAAATCAGAATTCTGGGAGAAAAGGTATGTGAATAGACTTTTTGAGGGGATAAGACAGATGTTTTTATCCCATGTTACTGTCCACAGAGAGCATCCACTGAGGCTAAGGGTATCAGTACCAGGCAGACGAGATATCTCTTCTGGAGATGCCTCAGTGCTTTCTCAATAGCCTCCTGTTCAGATAGCCATAATGGTATGAAGGGCTCAACAACATAGGCCTCCCCACACATCAAAAGGCTAAGTCCCGACCTATCTAGAGCAGAATTTAGAGCTAAACTCCTAGCTACATGTCACCATTTGCTAATGGGAACATCAGGATACTTGGTGACAGGTATACTCTGCTGGACCTCTTACTTCAAGAAGGGGATTTTGATTTGTCTTCATAAAATAGAGACATATTTTATATATGTGTTTACCTTCCCTGCTCTTCTGACATTGGAGTGCCTTATCCATCACAATGGTATCCCCAAATCACTATGACTGGGGGTCACATTTCTAGCAAAAGATATCCATAGTTAGTTCGTATGCCTGGAATTCACTGGTCTTATCTTGGACCACATGACCTGGAAGTGACCACTTAGAATAATAAAATGATGTGCTCATGGGTCAGGTATGAAGGCAGTAGAAAGACAACGTTCTACAAATTTAGAGTGCTTCACTCCATGATAGGGTATGTGTGCCTTATTAGTGGCCACAATGTGGGGTCATCCCCTATGACTAGAATGCTTAGGTCTGGGACGCAAAGGTGGAGATGGGAGTGGCTTGCCTTAGAAATACACCAAATAACTCATGAGGAGAGCTGGAAATGCTAATGGCTCAGAGAAAAGAATACTTCTAAAAGTGACGCAAGCATGGGCCTGATGAATTGGAAACTGAAACTACTCCTGGCCATTTTGGACTCTTCATGTTGCTGAACTACCATATAGAAAAGAGGTCACTATATTCATTGGAGTGATTGATCCTAATACCAGAAGAAAATTTGGTTACTGCTACCTAGTGGAGTAAGCAGGACCATATCTGGGACTGAAAATACTTTCTGCGGGCTTTTAGTACTCTGCCCAATAGTTCTGGTCAGTAGGCTGCAGCAATTCAACTTGAAGAGACACTTTCCAGAAGAAGCAGCATGGATGGTCAATAAATGTATCAACTTCTTTAACCACTGGAGAAATGCAAATCAAAACCGCACTAAGACTGCACCTCACCTTGTCAGAACGGCTATCATCAACAATACAAAACACAATGCCAATGAGGATGTGGGGGGAAAGGAACCCTTCTACCCTGATGGTAGTAACCCTTCTATATTGCTGGAGGGAAAAAGAACCCTTCCATAGCCACTATGGAAATCAGTCTGGGAGTTCTTCAAAAAGCTAAATGTAGAGCTACCATTTGATCCAGCTTTACTACTCCTAATATATTACCCCCCAAAATTAAAGTCAGCATACTGTAGAAATATTGACATACCCTTGTTATAGTGACATTCACAATAGCTAAGCTTTGGAAACAACCCGGGTGACTATCTGCTGATGAATCGATAAAGAAAATGAGATAGGAATGAAATCATGTTGTTTAAAGGACAACAGGTAAAACTGGAGATCATTAAGTTAAGTGAAATAAGCCAGGTTCAGAAAGACAAATATCAAAAAAAAAGAACGAAAGAAAGAAAGAAAGAAAGACAAATATCACATGTTTTCTGTCATATGTGGAATCTTAAAACCTAAATAAAAAAAAAACAAACTAAGATGACATGAAAGTAAATGGAAGTGGAAGGAAGGGGCAAAGGCAGTAATGGGGGTGGAAATTATCCAAATATACTATATGCATGTACAAATCTGCCAAAATGGAACCCACTGTTGTGTATAACTAATATGCACTAATAAAAAAGAAAAATCCTCCAAGAATTCATATCCGTCAGGAATGAAAATTGGGGTCACTTATCAGTGATCAATAGCACCCAGGTATGAAGAAGGCAAATGATAAAGAGCACGGAAAAGTGTTTGAGGGAGGTTGGCTACTATACTTTTCAGCTTAGGCCTTATGCTGAATTGTAGAAGCTACAGGGAAAAGGTTATATTATGTCTAAAGTAGTTATATCTATTTACTTTTTACTCCTTCATGAAAAGGTGGTAGTTGTTCACGTTTTAGCTTTCAGTTGGGAAGATGACTGAATTGGCATCATCTCTACTTGAGTTGGCATTTTTTCAACTGGATTAGAATAAGAACAGATGCAGAGGGAAGAGGTATTCAGGGAGGAATGGACTGTGCATCGGTCTTCTGTGTCCCTTCCGGATCCCTTTTCACTATTTCCCACCCTGCTGTGTGCCTGACAGGCTCACATGAAGGATTGCCTCCTTGTGATCCCTTGTCCGTCTGTTCCAATTATGGGGAGTCAGTAGAGAGAGGAAGGGAAGAATAAGCAGTGGATCAGAGGTCAGGTGCACAATGACCACAGTATTTATTAACTTGGTTTTCTTTTTACCACATTACAAGTGTTGGCTGATTCACTCCATGGAAAGTCATGGCTTCTGTTGCCATTTGCTGCCCTCTCTTGAGTCTTCGGTCCTGCTGTTGGCCATAGTCACTTCAGTAATCTTTATAGGCTGACTTTAAACTCTGCTATTATCCTAACTGGTGAGCCTGCCTTGCTGGGTTGTTATGAGGATTGGAGATAATGAATGCAAATCACTCAGTACAATGACTAGCACTTGGTAGACATTTAAAATATTTCTCCCAAATCCTTTTAAATTCTAAGTTCAAATGGTTGCTTAAAGAATTAACACTGTTTTAGGAAATAAATGAGATAATACATGGACTATGCTTTGCCAAGTGTAAATCACTATATAAGTGCAAAATATAGATATATTGGGCTCCCTGAACGTTAAAAGTATTATTATTTTTTAAAAGTTGTCTTGCCTTAGTAAGATGCAATTAAATTTTTTCTAAGAAATGGAGTAGGGCAGAAACTTCAGCTGCAGATTTCCATGCAAATCTCATTGAATTAAAACTTTGTACATCTCCTTCAGGTTCTAGGTCTTTGGTTTTAGATTTCCCATTCCCATTTCTTCTTCTTTCTAGCCCATTGAAGCATGGGTATCAAGATGAGCAGATGGAGAGGTAATTGCTTCTCTGTCTCATTGTAGGAAATAAAGCAAAAAGCAATTTAAAAAGACATCTTGAAATGTGGAAACTATTAAGCCTGCACAGGAAAAGCCTGCTTTCCATGTTACCTCTGACTTAGGGAAGGAAATAGTGAGGCAATGCAAACAGAAATGGATTTTCCTTCTGCTGTAGAACTTTTCATGTCATAAATCACAGTTATAAGGAGGACTTTCCTGAAGGGTGGGGAACTGCACAAACTTGCAAGCCCTGCCTTTTCATCTCCTTGTGGCAATGACCATTAGGGTGCCTCTTTCTCTATTCTTCCATTTGTTACTCTAGTTTAATGGCATTCATCACTTTTTCTTGTGTCTCATGCTGTTTTTATTTTTCAAAGGAAACATGTGGAAGAATTTATTGGAGCAAAGAAATTTAGCACTTGCTCATTAAAACCTGGATGCAGCATGGTTCTCAGGAGTGCAGAGATTCTAGAGCACCGTGATTTGGAATATAGGTTTATGGATTCAATCCCTGAGTTCCCCACTTCTCAGGCAATTACCTGAGCTTCAGTTTCTTCTCTGACAAGCAGTATTGTATGTTACTGGGACAATCAAGTGCAACCATAACTGAACAAGCCCTTTATAAATTGTCAAGCACTGTACTGATTTAAAGGACGATTTTATTTCCAAGCTAACAGTCTACTGTAAATAAATTTGATTTTCATAAGATTGTATTCATCGTGAAATAAAGGCCAAGAAACACTTAGTAATCAAATATGGGATAGGATGGCATTATCTGCAAAAGCAAGGTTTCTGATGGAATGAAATAATACATGGAAAGGTCTGGCCCTATGGTAAGATAAGGTAACATAAGGTAAATGAACAAATGTTTGCTTCTTCCTTTAATAAAGTATTAATGATGCAGATTCTTCATTTTATGAGGATATTACCTATAACTAGAATATCTTTTCTTGGAGGAAAAATTCCAGTGATAAAGGCAACAGATAATAGAAATGATAATAAACCACACTTTTGAGGTAGCTTTTACTTACATTTGTGTGATGCTCACAGCATATATAAGAAGGCAGAACATGTTCTGTTATTAGTATCCTGATACTGCATGTATGGAAACCAAGGTTCTCAGCTTTGTGTCAACTTCTTGACATTACCTATGACCTTTCCCCCGATAGGTTTGAAGGCAAGCACAGTGAGAATAGTTTTGGGCTTCAATTTCCTAGTTATGGGTAGTAGTTGGCCTACGAAGTCTTTATGGGGACCTGGTGATTTATACTGGGAATTATGGAGCTTAGAGGGTGATAGATCCTGTGGTTATGATGCTCTGAGGAAGGTGAAGGCTGTTCAAGCTCAGTTCTAGGAGGATGGTGGTGAGATGGTATTGTAGGCAAGGTAAATATAGAATGGGATGTGAATGTCACTTAAGTGACCAGAGGGAAAGAGGAGGTAGGAGGGCAGGGTGTAAAATTGTTATAGCATCATCATTATACTCCTGGTCAGGAGTGGATTCAGCGTCTTTCTGTGGCTTCTCCACAAAGCAATGAAAACAGACATTCCTCAAGACATTTGAGGGTCTTATGGAATTTGAAGACTAGAAGAAGCTCAGAAGTCTTCCTACCATTGCTTGCATTTTATACAATGGTAATTCCTAAAGCCATGCAGCCATCTAGTTTAGTACACAAAAGTGTTACTTATTTCACAAATGCTTCCTTAGCACTTATAACCCTAAACCTAACCCTAACCCTAAGCCTAAGCCTAACCCTAACCCTATGTTCCTGGAATTGTTCCAAGGACTTACAAACAATGATTCATTTATTCCTCTTAATAACCCCAGGAAGAAGATATAACAGGTCCATACTCCCTTGTTTGTAATTCTGAATTTTAAAAACTTCCGAAAAAATTTAAAAATTGTGGTAGACTGGTTGTGGTCAACTTGACCTGGAATGCCCATCTGAACTGAGCTGGTGTAGTTCTGGGTGTAGAGGATCCATCTGAGGATTATTGCTGAGACAACATAAAGGAGAACAGGAGTGGAATGCTGAAAGTGGCTGTTTCCCAGGAGACCCTCCATTGTGGCTGGTTTCCCTGAAGTGAACTCAACTGTTCTTGAAGGAGTAGCTCAGAGCCTTGCTGTTGGTGGGGATGGCTGTTGTTCGCTTTGGGGGAGCTCTTGTCTTCATCTCCACCTTGAGCATTGTATCCTGGCTCCAGTATAGGCTTCTCAAGCCTTTTAGTGCAGTCACATACAGGACACTGCTGTGGGCTACCAGCCCTTGATTGGATCTTTTGAGTCTCCAGTGCACAGAGACATTTTGCATTCTCCTGCATTTGGCTCGTGTGTGAGAATGTTGTAATTTTTAGATGTAAATATCTGCTCTTTGCAAACCATTGACTCTAGAAACCATCTAAGATGAAAATTACGTACATTAGTGCAAACTCTTCTGATGTCAAAACTTGGTCTAGGGGTTGGGGATTTAGCTCAAGTGATAGAGCACTTACCTAGTAAGCAAAAGGCCCTGTGTTTGATCCCCAGCAGTCCTTCCCCTCAAAATGAATGCAAACAAACAAAACCCAAAACAACAACAATAACAAAAAAACTTGGTCTGAATTGACATGAGACTACTTATTGTCTTATTTAATCCACAATTAATAGTCATACATTTTACTCCAAAATGTTAACGTGTTTGATTACGCTCAAGTCTCTACTAGGAGTGTTAGTTTGATCTCATACCTTTCAAAAGTCCAAAATAAGAAATAGCTAACCCAGGTGATTTTGGAATGTATATTATTATACCCATTTCACAGATGCAAAAACCAAGGCAAAGTGACTACAGAATTTATGCGAGGGCATTTCTGGGATTCTAAACTAGGGTGCTTCCATGGAAAGTCTGCTTTTGATCGGTCTGCCCTGATCCCCACCACACAGTGTTCTCCTGACATGACCAAACATGCATTGCAGCTGCCGTTCGTTGATCTGTTCTAATACTCTGAGTACACATGATAGCATATCAATTCAGAAGTCCCTTAGTTCCCCCCCTTACTGCCTGCCTCCACCAATTTATTTCTTGTTGAGCAGTCAGAGTAATTTTTGAGACTACGAATCTCAATTGTATCACACCTCGTCAGTTATTTACATTGCGTTTATAAGAACCCAAATCTCTATTTGGCATGGTTGACACGGTTGGATAATGTCTGACTCTGTAGCTTCACTTCATACCACACCTCTCTAAGGTTTCTGACTCCAGGCACTCTCACCTTGACTACATTATGGTGCTTCTTGCTATGGTGTTTTGCACGTGCTATTGCCTCTGCTAGGAAACCTCTACTTATCACTCCACATGTGTCCTGCCCTGGTGACCTTTAACTTATATTTCAATGCCCAATTTATAATTGTTTCCACAGGGATTTCTTTTTAATTCACTGCGGTGATCATAGTTTCGTTTTTACATTTAGTTGTGTGATTATTACATGAATGTCTGTCTTTCATCAATAGTGTAAATTCCATGAAGGCAGAAATTGTCTTCATGTTTGCTCACTGTTGTGATTCTGTATCTTCAGTAACAGTTATCCAGGAAGAGATGAATATACATTTGTCAACTAAAATGAAAGAATAGCTTTTAGAAACAATATGATGTTTAATTCTTCGTTTCATTGAGATAGTTGTAGAGCTTTATTTAACACATCTATGTTTTTAGTTATGGGCAAAATCAATACCACCATCTTGAATATCATAGAGTTTCACTTTGAGATGTTCTTTTAAAGTTAATGACTGTCCGGAAGATTTAAGCTTTGACGTTTTACAATAAAACTTCAGGGAGCTCTCTTTTCTTCTCCTGCTGACAGAATGAACAGTTAAAATGAGCCAGTAATGCACAGGTTTTACACTGCTTTCTTGGAAAGTCAGATGACGAACCAAGTTGTGCTCATGTGAAGGTAGTGTAACCCTCATATTGAGTAACACTGTCCATCTTTGTGCTTTGTTGAATTTAGTAAAAAGTTCTTTGAAGAAGGTAGGGCTGTCCTTTTTTTGCTAACATAAGCATATTTGCCAGATTATTCATGGGTCTAATGAAACCTGCCCCATAAAAGCTTACTATATACTTGAAGTGATCAGCTTTTCCAATATGCTATCCTAAATTCCCTTTTTCTATAGAACTTATTCCTTCTAATAAACAGAAAAGCAGATTTTATTTGCAGGTTTGTCAAGTGCAGTGATCCATTACAGTGTTTATGGGTAATTGCTAGAGTAAGCTTACCTCATCGGTTTCCAACAAAGCCTCACAGACTGACATCTCAGAAAATGAAAATTAAATGCAGGATAAACGCTTTATTAATTAAGCCTGACTGTTTAGCAGAGGGGCATTAAATTAATATTTAGATTTTTTGAGTGTTTTGTTCTTATATTTTTATAGAATATATATTGAAAACATTTCTTCTCCTAGAATATATTTGAGGGAATCATGCTTGTCCTTGTTTATTTCTAACAATGCTATTTCCTTCAGTTTTGTACTTTCTTTTGTATAATTAGAGGTAATAAGTCAACACATTATCTTCAACTAATTTCCTACATGATAACCAAATGACTTCCCTAGCCCCTCCTTTCTCTTCTACTTGCTTTCTCTTTAACCCTCTGAGCCATTTTTCAATACAGCTTCTTCAGCATCCTGGGAGGATGCAGTCAGTTTCCTGGTTTCTTAACCTGGACACCTTCTTAATTACATCCCTCCTTGATTTTTCTGGGCCTAGCCACTCAGAATGTCTACTTCTTTCTCCTACCCAATCTTTTCCATGCCTGGAGATAATATTGGATTCCAAGCCATTTTCCAAATTTAACAAGTATTTCAATAGTGCTTGTTATATGTGCCCCTTTATAGTGAATGTAGGTGCATGTAGCTTAGTGATTGTGAATATAGCTTATGGTGCCATAATGGAGTTGAATCTTGGCTGTGTGATCTTGGGTCATATTTAACTTTTTTTTTGTACTGGAGATTTTATGCAGGGTCTTTGTACTTTTTAGAATATTTTTATTCCCAGCCCTTTCAAGAATAATTTTTATTTTTGAGAAAAGTTCTCACTAAATCAGTAAATAACTCAGGTTGGGTTTGAACTTTCAATTCTCTTGTTTCAACCTCCCAAAGTATTATAGGTGTGTGCTACCATGCTCGATTTGTATTTAAACTTTTGATACCTCAGTTTTCTAATGTATACAAATGGGAACAGTTTCCTTACATGAGATTGGGGGAATTCAGTCAATTACTATATGCAAACCAATTACAGCACAGTCTGGCTCAGAAAAAATTCTATTATAGGTAGACCGGGCTCCAGTCCTTACTTGGCCATTTTGTCAAGGCTTCGAATTTCTTGTTTCATAAAGTGACATAGAGGAAAAAAAAAAGAACGCAGAATTTGAAGGCAGAAAGTTCAAACCGTCAGCCATTTATTATTGTGTGATTTGAGACAGATTACTGAACTTGGCGCCTCGGTGTTGTATCTTTAAGAATCACCTGTCCTCAGCAGCTGCTCAGATGCCAGCCTACCTTCCTCCTTCCAGTACTTTTTCACCTCCACCTGGCTGGGCCACTTCAGCTGCTACTTTATTGATTGCAAGTTCCCTCTTCCTTCCCCATCATGATTCTTTATAGTTTGCTAAGTACTCTTCACATACACTGTGTAATTTAATTCACATAACATCTTTGTGAAGTGCAGGATATTATCCTATTTCTATTTTAGAGTTATGGAAATCTAGAGCCAGAGAGGTGACGGTGCTGGCCCAAGTTACACCAGGTAAAAATCAGGAAGGTGGGACTTGGATTCAGTTCTCAGTGTTCTTTCTGTTATTAACACAAATCTTTGTTTTCGTTGCTGTTTTCCCTATGTCCTTCACTTTTCTTGGATCTCCACATAGTTATTGTCAATGCGAGCTCCCATTATGAGTTAACTGCGCTTTCCTAATTCATGCTTGATGAAGTGAGTAACAACAAGGAAGAAGTAAGAATGCTTGAATAAATAACCTTTAGCCCTTTCCTTTACCCTCTCAGCTCCATTTTGGTCTGGATTGGCTTACAAGATTCCTTGACCATTTATTCATCTTGCAAACTCCTTCTCAGTGAAGACTTTTGATTCCCTCCCTACCTCAGTGTAGTTGGTGGTGCTACCCTTGATGTTGCCTTGCTATTCTGCATGGTCTTGGTTAATACTCATTTCAATGCATTTTATTTTTTAACAACTTTTTCTGATTACAAAAGCTGTTCTTGCATGTAAGAATTATGGAACACATAGTAAGAACGAAACAAAAAACAGAATTATACTACCCAGAGATAACAATTATTAATATTTTATTATTAAACTTCTGGTTTATTTTACACTGTGTGAATATATCTGTCTTCTGAGTTTTGATAGCAGGAGTTCCAATAGAGAACATTAAGACAGTGAGATGGCTTTGTGATGGCTTGGCTCAACTGTGGCTCTTTGGAGCTCAGAAGACAGACTATGGTAGACAGAATATTGGCCCACAAAGATGCCCACATCCTCATTCCCCAAACTTGTGAATATATCAAATTATATGGTAAAGTTGCAGATGAAATTAAGGCTGCTAAGTCAGTTAACCATAAGATAGGGAGAGGAACCTGGATTATCTGAGTGGGCACAATGTATTCACAAGAATACTTAAAAGTGAAAGAGGAAATTGGAAGACAGAACTAGAAGGATGGTAGCCTGAGGAAAAGTTGGTTTGATGTTGCTGGCTTTGAGGGAAAAGACGGTCAAAAGCCAAGGAATGATAAGTGTCTGATTTATTTCACTTAATTGTATGTTCTCAAGGAACATCCATTTACATACAAATGACTCTAGTTCATCCTTCTTTATGGCGGTATAGTACTCCATCATGTAGAAAAACCACATCTTCTTTAGCCATTCATCAGTTGTTGGGCATTTAGGTTGCTTCCAAGACTTAGCTATTACAAATTGTGCTGCTATGAACATGGTTGTGCATAGATCACCATGGTATGATCATTTTAATTCTTCTGGGAAGATACCAAGCAGAGGAATTGCTGGGTCAAATGGAACCTCTAGTTGTAGTTTTCTGAGGAATCTCCACACTGATTTCCACAGTGGTTGGACCAGTCTACATTCCCAGCAGTGGAGGAGGGTCCCTTTTCCCCATGGCCCCGCCAGCACTTGTTATTGTTTGATTTCCTGATAATAGCTATTCTTTCTGGAGTGAGATGGTATCTTAGCGTTGTTTTGATCTGCATCTCTCGAATGACCAATGATGTCAAACATTGCTTCATATATTTATTTGCTATTTTTATTTCTTCATCTGAGAAATGTTTATTCATTTCAGATGCCCATTTTTGGATAGGGTCTTTAAATTTGGGGGGTTTGATTTTTTGGAGTTTTTTATATATTCTAGATGTTAGACAAGTGAAATAAATCAGACACTTATCAGTACACATCGAATTGTTTCTCTGACATGAGAAACCACAAGTGTAAATACGGACAAAGAGGTATAATAGATATTATATATAAAAAAAGATAGTATTCTAAAGAGAAGAGAACTAGATAGGGAAAAGGGGGATGAAGAAGGAAAGTTAAAAGGAAAGTAAGATGAAAGGGAAAAAAATAGAAAAATGTAAATAAACTTGTTGCAAATAGAGAGGGATGGGTGAATGGAAGGGGAGGGGAAGGGGGGAAAACCAAGATACATCATGTACAGGTACAAAATAACCATGTTGATTATGATCATTATGTATACAATGTACCAATACATGTTCTTGGTAAAAAATAAAAATTAAAAAAAAAGCCAAGGAATGTGGATACTTTCTAGAAGCAGGGAAGGTCAAAGAAACAGGTTTTCCTTGAAAGCCTCCAGAAAGAAATAAAGCCTTGACAAAGCCTCGATTATAGCCCAGGAGAACTGCAGAACCACAAGGAAATAAATTTGTGCTTCAGAATTCTGAATTGTTTAACTGTAAGACAATAAATTTGTGTTGTTTTAAGCTGCTAAGTTTATGGAAATTTGTTGCAACAGTAATAGAAAGCAAATATTTCTGATATATGTAAATAAATGGGGCTGTTGTAAGGAGTCTGTGTATTAATCCAGGAAAATAACTTAGAAAGATATGTAGAATTTAGTAAACACTTAATAAAGGCTATGTTAGCCTCACATTATTTTGTGTTTTTGTGTGTACCATTTTTTTCTTTTCACATTTTCCATTTCATTATGTTTATTCTATAGTGCCATTATTTGCACCTTAGCATTTTTTCAGCCATTCCCAACTTAAAAAAAAATTTTTTTTGCTCTGCTCAGTAATTTAGTTTAGTAGGTACATATCAACAACACACCTGATGAAGGAAAGGTTTGGCATTTTCCTGCTGTTGTCAGTTCTGTCCACATACACTGAGAAAAGGGAGATTGGTGAAGCCACACAGCATATTGGCTAATGCTGTTCATGGGGCACTGGAGCTGGAAAGATCTTGGGGCATATTGGTTGTGTGGTGTTGGAGATATTTCTAACTTTTCTGAATCTCAATTTTTTTCCATGTAAAATAATTTAACACCTATATTTCTGTTTGTTGTGCAAATGAAATAATATTATGTACATCTCCCTTAGTATGGTGCTAGGAACAAAGCAAATGCTCATTACAGATTAAGAGCTATTATTTTTCATGTTGATGTTGTTGCCTTTGCTTATTTACCAATTTCCCTGGGATTTTGGATTAAGAAGGTTGAGTGTAGAGATGACACAGCTTCAGGGTGTTATCTGCATTGAGCACATTTTATCTTATGCATATTACATAGTATTGGGAACAGGCAAGCTCTTGATGCTAAAAGACTGTGACAGATAAATGGATGGTAGAGAGTAACGATGTCTTTTAAGACAGGCACAAAAACAGAGACCTGAATAAAATATTTAAGTATTTGTTACAGCATTTGGATAGATTTCAAACTGATGCCAGAGAACCAAAAAAGAAATACAATTTGACAAGGTGGTGGATTGCCATGGTATTTTTGTTGCAGTCAGCAAATTTTTCACTTTCTACTAATATTGTTTTTCCTTTGATGATTTCTGGACCCAGAACTGAAATTTAAAAAGATATTATTATTTATATTGATACACTCTTTAAATTGAAGCTGTGTTGTTTAGTTGAAGGCATGACTGCTTTGAAACCCAAAGTAGGGAATCTGTGTTGAAATTATGCCTGTAAACAGTCTTTTTATCGCTATTGGCCTGTGTTCACTTATTTAAAAGTTATTTTCTTTCAGAGTGCCAGCTAAACAAATGGTGTTGCTCAAAAGGTCATGCTTGAGAATTCTCTGATGTGATTGTTTTATTAGTCTTTATTATTTCTTTTCTGAGTGTGCTACTATTGATTGTTTCAGAAATTGATTTTGTAGAGACTAATTTTGTGAAGGATGGCAGTTTTTAACCCACAGGATAGAGAACTGTAAAGCCTCCAAAATACTTCACAGCCAGTGATTATGATGAAGCTCTACTCTTCACTGGAAGGACTTCATAGGTGTTATATTAGCATAAAAGTTTATTCATATGTCATATTTCTCTTGCTTTGAAGGGTAAAATTATTTACTGACACGGATTGTGTGAGGGTAGTGACACTTCTTTGGTGTTCTAGTATTTATCGTGGGAATTGTTTTTCCTCTGTTCTCCCTTCTATACTACTGAATAAGGTTAATTTCCTTCCAGTTCTGAAACCTTCTGACTTTATTCTTTGATTTTAAAGGCCATGTCACAGTGGGTAGAGGAGGGCAATGGAGGCTCTTTAGGAGAACTGTTGCGAAATTGTGCATTCCTCCTAGCCTTTTTATCCTTATTTTCTCATTTTTCAAATAATTGTCCTGCTTATTTCTCAGAGGTAGAGCAAGAAGAGATTATGCATGCAAAAATAGTAGACTGAAAATACAAAGAAAATAATGGATTGTTAAGTAGTATTTTCGAGTTACCACTTAGGTCAGGAATATTGCGTTTGAGAGAGGAACATGTTTCTTCCCTAGTAGTTGTTTGGTATTAGAGTAGTGCTACTGGAAGTACCCAGAAGCCACAGTTTCTCCAGGAAGCATGTGATGGGAGGGAGAAGCATTTGTGTCCAGAGCAGTGGGCTAGCCCTGACTATAGTCAGATCCAGGGAGGGAAAAATAAATACTTATAATCCCTTTGCTATGGTCTGAATGATTGTCTTCTTCCACCTCTTCCCCCACCAAAATTCATATGTTGAGATCCTAGGCCCCAAGATGATGATATTAGGAGACGGCATCTTTGAGAGGTGGTTAGGTCACGAAGAGGAGCCCTCATGAATATGGTTAGTGTTCTTTTTATATAAAAGATGCCCCAGAGAGCTACCTTGCCTCTTCCACCATGTGAGGGTAGAGTGAGCAGGCAGTATTTATGAACAAGAGAGCAGGCTCTCAACAGACTTCAAATTTGTTAGTGCCTTTATGTTGGACTTTTCATTCTCCAGAACTATGATACAATAAATTTCTATTGTTTTAAGTCAGCCAGTTAGTAGTACTTTGTTATGGCAGGCCTAGAAAACAAATACAGGTTCCTGTGATGATGGACTGAGACAGGAGATCAAAAGCATTTTCAAAATTAAAGTGCTACTTAACTGTCAGTTAATACTCCTGTTTTATGTCACTAATGATCCAAAATGCACTTTGGACTAATTTGATACTTATGTTACAGGAGTAGAAAAGAAGGAAGAACAAAGTGATAAGAAGGCCAGGTCTCTTCCTATGTGAAAGCCAGTTCCATATTCTCATTATACTAGTAGCATGAGAAAAAGAGAAGAAAATCTTTTACTGACCACTACCCTCCTTGACTAGCAGGCATAGCCCAGTGTCCTGGAATCAGGCCTGGAAGACTATCACTGTGGATGGAAAAGATGAAATGACTGGGGTGCTTCCTCTTAGATGTTTAAAAACATTACAGCTTAACATGTGTTTCTCTTCTCATCCTGTGAACTTTTGTATGGGCATATGAATAGGAATGGAAATAGAAATTAATTTGAGGGTATTTGCCTGTTAAAGTTCCTAGAATTATATACATATTTGAACATAGTTGGAGAACTGGAATGCTATGCATTGTCAATTTCACTTGCTTGGTGCTCCTGGTCTTTGTGTTGAGCCACAAGGAAAAGGTCTGTAGAGCATGAAACGTTGTAGTTCTATAACAAATCCTTGTACACAGAAGGGATGAAGAAAAGAAATAAAACAGAAGGTTAGAAAAATATTAGTAAGTGGACAGCCCATTGGATGGATGTGTTTGGGGTCTGCTTGGGAGGGACAGGTAGTTTCCAGTTGTTTTAATAGTTTTCTTCAACTTCTTTCCTTCCATCATCCTTATTTTGCTTTAGCATTTGTTTCATTTAAACTTTTCAAATTATTTGAGCACTGATAGTGGAGGAATATATGGGTAGTTGTGTGCAGCAAGTCATGTTAGCTGATAGACCATCAAAATCAGCAAAATATAATTGTGAAGCTTAGAGAATGAGTGGGTAGTTTTATGTCATTAATATCTGGAGGAATTACATTTTCCTACTTTTCAAAGACAGTACTTGGTTTAAAGAATACATTCCCCTAAAGACTAACACTTAATGATCAGTTGTGCCAGGCATTATGATGGGAGCCTACTCTGTTTTTATTCCTACCTATGGCTAAGAACACCCTGATCCAGAGAGCAACTGTTTAAGAACTGGGGAAAGACTAGCAAATTCAGCATTTTAATCACAAAATATTGCTCTGATTATATATGTTCTAAATGGATCATCTCTCAGAACAGTCTTTGATAGGTATGGTTTTTAGTGTCTTCCACCAAATGTTTTGGCTTCCTATCTTGCTATGGAATTCGGAGGACATTTCCTTACCTCCTCGAAGGTAGACATAGCCACTGAAGTGTGTTACTTCCAAGTAGAATCTTTACGAACTGTTGTGTGATTTGTCTTGCTCCATTTTCTTCTGTCATGGTCATCACTGATGTTCTTTTAGCACAATGCTGGAATTAAGATTATATAAAACAAAACTCTCAGCCAACAATGTCTATGTTCTGCAAGTGAAAAAGAAACATTTTCTTTAATTCACTGAGATGGCCTGGTGTTTGTCACAACAACATAACTTAACTTGTTCTGGCCAATACCAGTTGTTTGGCATGGGTACATGTTTGCCTGTCTTTTCCTGTGATTTTCAAACTCAGAACTATGAGATTACAATCCTCTATACAAGAATTATATGGTCTTCCTAATGTGTGATTTTATTCAGTGCCCAATGAAGAGTCTTGGATAATGTAGGGTTTCAAATGATATAAATATTTATCAAAATCATAAATAAAATTCACTTAGTAAATGTTCATTGAGTTGCTATGCTATATAGAACATTATGAGGAATCCAGAGATAAATTAGGCAGCTAATTTGCTTCAGGGAACTGACAAATTACCATAGATGGGCTATATTTATATATTAAATATATGCACTGAAAGGTATACAGTTACTTCATTTATATAAACATATTTGTTTAGTTTCATGACTACTAAATTGGTCCAGTGGTGGTGGTTTCATAGAATAAAAAGAGATAACAGTCATTTCCTCATTGAGTTAGGTCTGAAAAGGAAATCAAATTAGTCATACAAATGCATGTGAAATTAAAACTGGGTTTAGAACTACAAAGAAACAAATAGCTACATGATGTTATAAGGATTCATAGTGGGGAGATTTATTTAGTCTAGGGGTATATTGGAAAGCTCATAGCAACTTTATGGAAATGCCTTTTGGTCTGCAATCATGTAGACCTTGGTTTAGATTTTGTTTCTGCCTTTTCAAGCCATAAGACCTCACCCAAAGCATTTTACCTTTTGGAGCAGATATTAAGGCCCATTTTACAGACTAGTTGTGAAACTAATAGAAACTTTGTTGGTGACAGTGCCTGGTTTATACTATGTTTAATAAAGATTAGTTACTAACCCTCTTTCCCTATATAATTCATTACATATGACCAAAACAGAGAAAAGGAAGGTAGAAAATGCATCTGTCTGGTTAGAGAAAGCTTCATGGAAGAAGAAGCATATGATCTCATATCTGAAAAATGGAAAAGGTTTCAATAAAAATAATTATAATGATGAAAAATATATAAGAAACATGGAATAGTACTTAGTAGCTAAGATTATAGGTTTCAGAATGAGATTAATTCCAATTTAAATCAAGGATCCATCATTATTAGCCCCGTGACCTTGGCCAAGGGCTCCTTTTCTCTGTGTGAAAGTGTCCTCATTCATCAAATGAGGATATTATTAGAACCTATTCTGTAGTATTTTGGCATATACTAAATAATTGAGGTACATAAAATACTTAATACAGATTCTGTAACTAAGGAAATGCTCAATATAATTTGCAACTGATAGTACTCTTACAAACAGGGATAGAGTTATTTCTGGGTTCTTTTTGTAGTACTTTAGATTAAAACTGAAAATACTTTGTCTTATTGCAAGAGGCTGACATCATTAAGTCCAGCATGAGATTTACTGTCTCCTTGGAGTATTAATACTCACCAATTAATAGTGACAGTCACTAAACATTTAGTACCTAATGAGCTGCATCTCCTCAGTATGGGTGGAGTGGCATAGCAAAGGAACTGTGTAATTCAGCTCACCAGAATTCCTCCTCACTGGCTCTCTATGACTTCCCCACTGGGCTGCCTGAGGGAGTTGACTTCATTTGAAAAATGCTTTTAGAAATATTGGTGTCTGAGAAGCTCTGAGCTCTAAAGCCTCCTTGGAACTGTGGATGCAAAGAATGTCAGCCAGTGTCTGGTGAAGTAGACTCTCACATCCTCATATTGAAACATGGGAAAAAGGTTTAAGAAGACTAATGAGATGACCAAGGTCACAAAACTGAGGATATAGCAATGAAATTAGAAAAGGTCTCTGCTCCTTTGGCACTAACAATTTAGGGAGGGTGGTAGAAAAACTGCAAGAAAACAAATAATTCCAAAAGCCAACAAGGTACAAGGAAGAATGAGCTTGGAGATTATTTTATAACACAGTCAGGGGAAGTCTCTCTGAAGAGGTAACATTTAAGCTTAGACTTAAAACATATAAAGGTAGTAGCAAAAATATGAGGCAGGAGTGTTCCACATAGAAGGAATAGCAAAGTTGCAAGGCAGAAATATGCTTAATGTGCTTAAAGTTGAGTGCGCTAGAAGACCAGTGAGCTAGGATGATACTAGTATGAGATGAAGTCAAAGAGGTGGGTAAGACAAAATGCACAAGGTTTGGATCCTTTTAGAGGTTCAGATTTGGCTGTATGTGCAAAGCAAAGGAAGCCTACTGATAAGTTTTAAGCACTGGAGTGACAAATTTGGTTAATGATTTAAAATACCATTCTGCTTTTGTGTAGAGAATAGACTGTTGGAGGATAAAAATAGAAACAGGGAGACGAGTTAGAAGTTTAAACTTCAGTTAGGAGTTTATTTCGGTAGTCTAGCTGAGAGATAGTGAAGAATGAACTAATAGACTCAAGGAGAGGGAAAAAATGGACTGTATGAAGGTATATTTTGGAGATAGAATTGGCTCAAAGTTGGGAGAGAGTGAGGTAAAAAGGATGAATAATCAAGGATGATTTTGCCCACTGTATTTTACCTTGAGCAATGGCTATTTGTTGTACCATTTACAGAGATGAAGATGATTTGGAGAAGAGAAGATAATGAGGGCATAAGATTGAGAGTATAATACTAGATAAAACACATGTATGATGTCAGGGTGACCTCCATGTGGTGCTTGCAAATAGGCACTTTCTATATAAGCCTTGAGTGCTTTATCACCTACTTATTGGCTCTAAGCCCATTACAAATACTTCCACTTCCCTACCCAATGCCCTTGTGGACACTGCTGGTACCTTATATATCTTGTTCTTGTGGAGCTTGGTTATGACCTTAGAGTCTTCCTCATTACATCATTCCAGAAAGCCACATCACCAGTCCATTGGACTTCGCATTCAAAAGACATCTATTTCCTTTCCCATTGTGTTGCATTGACACTTTTTCTTTCTCAACCATCCCAGTTTACTGGTGGCTTCTTGAAAAATTTAGGACGTGTGAAATGCAATTCATTTTTAGCATTCAGATCTCACTATGCAATTTGAAGGGTCTTCAAGAAATGGGTGAGAGAAAGTTGATTGGCCCCTCCTCAAACAAATTTAAAGATTCATTAGGACAAACATAGGGAGAAAATTTCAGAAATGCAGAAATTGATTATGCCCAGTGCAGGATAGTGCATAACCAATTACACAGTCAAATGAGTGATCTAAACAATATGTTTTGGGGGAATAATATTGCCATGGGTTGAAGCAGTTCTAGAATTGCTGTAGTGAGGAGACCAACCAGAGCAAGAACAGGATTCATGTGGGAGGAGGGAAGGATGGGACATCAGTTGGGATAAGCAATCTGTTTAGAGAATTGAAAGCAGAAAATGGGAAATGGATATGAAAGGAGAACAATCTGGTGATTGTGGAGAGGGAAATAGGGAAAGGAATTAAAATGATGGTAATATTCATATTTTTATTTCAGGACAAGCCTCTAAATTGATGCTTTGCTTAGATGATTTATAAAATACCTTTTGGGTTGTTTTGTTTTAACAAAGCGTAGGTTTCTGTCTTCTGCTTCTTACCTTCAGCAGCCTAAGTCAATGTCCTACGTTTTAATTTTTGTTACAACAGCCTGCCAAATTCAGTAACTTTTTTTTTTATAAAGCTGGCTGACACAGCAGATAACCCCTGAATATCAGTGGCTTAATTCAATGCAAATTAATTTTTTTTACTATAACAGTCTGATGCAGGCATTCTCAGTCAGGTAGCTCTCCTGAATGATTTTCTTCCAAGCAGTGATTCAGTGACCCAGCCTTTTTGCAAGACTTTTCCACTTTCCATATGTGGCTCTTAAAACTTCCCTAGATACTGACTCTGTTTTAGTCAGCCAGAGGGGAAAAGACAAGGAGGAGTTGTGAGGAGATGTTTGTGAGCTGGAAAACTCACTTTCACCTTTCTCCCACTGGGTAAAACTCCGTGTCACAGAATGACTTAACTATAAGGGAGGCCAGGGCATGTAATATAACTGTGTGACTCAAAAAAGAAGAAATAGGCTGGTGATCATCTCTCTTAAAGGGGCCATTTGTTATCTGATTCTTCCTATAGCAGCAGGTCCTAAATCTGAGGTTCGTTTGGCCTATAGCATGGGCCAGGGTGCTCCCTTCCCAGCTCATCACCTCACTGAGCCACTGAAAGCTGAACTAGCTCACATTCAAGTAAGGCCTGATCTAGTGTCTGGAATAGGTCCCTCCCTTCCCACTACTGAGTTTCCTTAACTTTTCATCCTGCAGCTCTGACCCTGAACTGAATTGTTACCTCCACCTTGTCCAGATTCCTGTTTGAATATAGACTTTACCCTACACCAGTGATGCCAAACCTTTTAGAGACTGAGTTCCCAAACTGCAACCCCAAACCCATTTATTTATCACATAGTGCCAACAGTGCAATTAAACTTGAATACAGTACTGAAGTTTAAGTTTAGAAAGAACAACTCACTCATCAACATCTTCTGTCTTAAAAGAAAAAAAACACAAGAACAGAGCTTTCCATGATAAAAATAGCTTTTTACCAAAAGGCAAAAGTTTGCATTTGGTGTCCTTTTACAAAATTGATGTGATCTTTGCTGTTGTACGCATGTTAATAGTTTGTCAAGTTTGACTGGGATGACTTGGCTCACATACCAACAGAGAGAGTCTGTGTGCCCACTGCAGCATGCATGCCACAGGTGTGCCACCAATGCCCTACACTTTACAGTTGACTTCTAATACCCACACAGACTTTATCTCAAATTCATTATCATCTTCTTAGGAGAAGCACCACATCTGGATGTTGTGGTTTGCATGTGATTATCTGTCCTAGTCTGCAAATCTGAAAAGCTGGGTTTTATAGTGGTGTATAGTGACATTACAATGTAAGAGAATTTGCAATATTTGGAAAACACAATGGTTTGGTAAGGACTTTTAGTAAAGAACAATGCCTATATGGGCAACCAGCTGGATTTGAGTTATTCACTTCAAATAGTAATACAACATACATCTCCTGACATTTATTTTGTGCTAAAATAATTTTTATGTGCACGATCTCTTTTTATTTTCATAGTACTGCTGCAGAATAGGAATAATTCTCATTTATCTGGTTAGTCAGAGAAAAACCAGTAGGATGGATGGATGAGTGGTAGACAGAAGGTAGATAGATCTATTGTAAGACATTGGCTTACAGAAATTCAGACTACTAGGTAATTTCTAAATCTATAAAGCAAGTTGTCGTAAAGGGGAGTGTGGAGTCCTAGGGCATGAGCTGAAAGCTCAGGAAGAATTTCTTCTTGAAGGAAGCTTCAGTTCTGCTCTTAAATACTGTCAACTGATTAAATCAGGCCCACACAAATTAGGATAATCTCCTTTATTTAAAGTCAACTCGCTGTGGGCTTTAATCACATCTACAATATACCTTCACAGCAATATATGTATTAGTGTTGGATTAAATAAATAAGGACAGCAGCCTAGCTAAATTGATACATAAAACTGACCACTGCAACCCATTTTACCATTAATGAAATAGAGGCTGAGTGTAGTAAGTTGCAGAGCTGTTTTTTGGGGCCTTATTTATTATGCTAAAATATTCCCTTACATACTTTTTTCAAGTCCTTATATTTCCTGTGATATTCCAGAATCATAATCCAAAGAAAATATCTGCACTGGCTTACCAAGAATGATCTAAATGATTCAATATTCATAAAATTATAGTGAAGAAGAAAGTCACTAACTACAAGTAGGCAGAAGAGTATGAGAATGATGTTTTTCCTTGTCTAAAAGTCTCATCATAAATAATTTCCAGTATGGGGAAGGCTTTGGTTTTAAGTTAGTGATAGTAGCATTTGCTTCTTTAATCCTTTGTGGAGGACTGTGAGAGATGCAAATCCTTAACATTTAATTCCAGCCCTGAGGCTGAACAAGTTATTGGTTGAATTACAGAGAGCTGAACTTTCATCTTTCTTTAATTGAGCATGGATATTTGTACCTGTGATCAGTCACGAAAATGTCATAAAATCACTTAGGAAACCTCATTCTCTTGAACTGTAGAAAAAATACCAGCTATTTTCTAGGCCTGTACAGCCATCATTTTGGGGAACCATTTCAGTTTCTTGGTAATTATTGTCGGTGTTTCGTGACTAGTGTGATTTGGAAAGTGTCACTAGACATGCCATTTCTCTTTTGGTGACAGCCTGTACAGTTAGGGAAGAAAAGGCCGATGAGGATACAGATGCCTTCTTGTAGCCCAGCATTTGAATGGCAATCATAGATCAACAGATCATTACTTTTCACAGCAAGGAGAGGAGGAGGAGAGGGCTCTGAGATCCTGAACTAAATGTTGGCTCTTCGATACTTTTGGTTATGAATTCTACCATAAGAAGGCAAGGTCATTTTTCTGGGTTTTTTGGGTGGTGGTGGTGCTGGGATCAAACTCAGGGCCTTGCACTTGCTAGGCAAACACTCTACCACTTGAGTTAAGTCCCCAATGGCAAAGTCGCTTTTATTTCTTTCCTTCCAATCACATTCTAAGAAGACAAAACTATAACTATAGGACATATCTAACCACAGAACACATGGTCTTTAGTGAGAAGGCACCATAGAGGCCCAAATGATTATTGTGTCTGTTTCTGGACTAAATTTTGATGATTGAGCAGAGCGTCGGGCCACCGATTTATTGCAGTCCTGGAGATAGTTAGCAGTGCATGTGCCTAGTAGCAATTGTGATCTAGTCTGCAATAAATGGGTTTGCTTGTACTACCAGTGTAGGAATAATCTGTATAACCTTGAGGGAAGAATTGATACGGTGATAATTTTTTTATTATGTTTCGTGAGAAATTATCTTTTCTTAAAGGACAGCTGACAAATTTACCATTGAGAGACGCACATGGTTTCAGTAGAATACATTTCCCTTGAGTTACTCAAAGAGTGCTTCAATGCTTTGTTTCCCAGCCCAAATTATACAGCAGAAAAGTCAAGAGACCAAATTCTTTACTACAGGGGAACAGAATATGAGAAAGAGGAAAAAGAGAGTGTGAGGGATTTTGGGCCAAGAAGAAGACTTATCAGCTATCGGATTAATAAGATTTAGGAAATGACAGGTCCAGATCCATGTTGTGTTGGTGCCTGGGGAGAATGAGGTGGCTCGTGGCTTCCTGCACAATCTGGGTAAAGTGAGGAGAATTCTGGAAGAAGAATTAGAGATAAGGTGGTAGATGTGTCCTGAGAAGCCTATAAAAAAGTAATTTGGAAAGGAGGAGGAATCCAGTAGAAAACAGAGGGCACGATTTAGAGATGAGTTGGAATGCTTAGACACCCAGGAAGAGGACGAGGTGCCAGAGATTAGCAGGAGCAGGAAGCTGTTGCTGCCTGGGCCTGAAAAGCAAGGGGTGAGCATGGCGATCCAGTCTTTATAGAGTCTCAGGAAAATTATCACTGTGGCAGGAGGCTCTAGACAAAAGTTGATGCTGCAGAGGGGTCCCAATATTGTGAGACCCACAATGCTGAAATCAGGGGAGTCCTGGAGGAGAAATACTCTTCTCTCTTGTACCCTCTGATCTTTCTATTGGCCAGGATAGCTTGAGATCAGAAGCTTGTATGATACAGAGAAGGGCAGAGATTGATCTTGGTGAACCAGCAAAGAAAGAATTATCAGCACAGGTGAAGGCCTGGGAGATGATGGGGCACACAATGCTAGACTTGCCTTGGTAGCCCACTTGTTAGAGGATTTTTTTTTTGTTGTTAGAGGATTTTAAACAAATAGCCTAATCCTTTTTTAGTTTCATTTTGCCCTTGTCAATAGATAGGGTCAATAACTTGTCCATTTCTTGGGGTTGTTAAAAAGATCAAATGACATACTAGGTGTAATTTGTTTCACTAATTTATATTTATGTTGCATTTTACTATTTGTAAGTCTTCTTCATGTCTCTTACCTCATTTGCTTTTCAAAGCTGCATACTATAGAGCCAAATGTGGTAATGCAAATGTATAATCCCAGCACTTGGGAGACTGAGGCAGGAGGATTGCTGTGAATCCTTAGACTATTAGTAGGGTGTATTCTAATTTTAGAATACTTGAATTTACTTATTTTCCCATCTAAGGTGATGCATTTTTCTGACTCATGTCTCCTGTGTCTTAAACTATTTATTTGGGACTGTTGTCATTTTCATGCTCTGAGGCTCCCAGAATACCTAGAACAGTGTGAAGTTCTATGTGACTCATCACATGCTTTCACTGCAGCCTCTTCTTTGTGCCCTCCTCGTTCCAGCATCAAATAGAAATAAGAGCTGCCCACATCTGCTTTTCCTGGACACTGACAATTTATTATCTTTTGATTTATTCTAGAACAAGTATCCTCCAATTATAACTTTTAAAATTTTTTAAAAAAATTTATTTTAAAGGTACATTTTAGATATACATAGTGCTAACATCTCTCATAGGGGATTTGTACCTGTACATGATATATCTTGCTGGTTCTTTTTTCCCATTCCCCTCCCCTCCCTTCACCTCCTCTTCACTCCTTATTTACAAATGCTTTCTTTCCATTTTTTTGTTCTATTTTTTTTCTCTTGTCCCTCCATTTTCTTTCCCCCCTTTCCCTTTTTTCCCTTCCTATTTGAGCAATTTCTTCCCTTTCCCAGTGCAATACATTTTAGTCTGTATTTATACTTTGCATTTCTCACACCAGAGAAACAATGCAGTACTCAAACATGGGGGTCCAATTTATTTCACTTAATAGTATGGTCTCAAGATGCATCCATTTACCTAGAAATATCTCAAGCTTATCGTTCTTAATGGCAGAATAGTACTCCATTGTATAAAAAAAAACCACATCTTTGTTCATTCCTCGGTTGATGGGCATTTGGGCTGTTTCCAAGATTTAGCTATTACAAACTGTGCCACTATATACATGGGGATGCATGTATCACTGTGATTTGGTGCTTTTAATTCTTTTGGGAAGATACAAAGAAGGGGAATACCTGGGTCAAATGGAACCTCTAGTCTTAGTTCCCTGAGGAATCTCCACACTGATTTCCATAGCGGGTTGCACCAGTCTACATTCCCACCAACAGTGGAGAAGGGTTCCTTTTTCTCCACAGCCCTCCAGCATTTATTATAGGCTAATTTATTTATAATAGCCATTTTTTCTGGAGTGAGATGGAATCTCAGTGTTTTTTAAATTTACATCTCTCAAATGACCAGTAATGTTGAACATTTTTCGTATGTTTATATTGTTTCTACTTCTTCATCTGAGAAGTGTCTATTGATTTCAGCTGCCTGTTTTTGTATTGGGTTTTTAAATTTGGGGCTCTGATTTTTTTGAGTTCTTTATATGTTTTACGAATCAGTCCTTTGTCGGAGGAACAGCTGGCAAAATTTTTTCCTACTCTGTGGGTTGTCTCTTTGTGTTGGTAGTTTCTTTTGCTGTGCGAAAGCGTTTTAATAAGATTAGATCTCAGTTGTTGATTCTTTGTGATATTTCCTGGGCAACTGGAGTTTTGTTCATAAAGTCTTTGCCTACACCTATGTCTCTAAGAGTTCTACCTATTCTATCTTCCAGAAGACTTAGAGTTTCTGTTTTAATATTTAGATCTTTGACCACTTTGATTTTAGTTTAGTGCATAGGGAAAGATACAGGTTTAGTTTTAATTTTCAGCATGTGGAGAGCCAGTTTTTCCAGCGTCATTTATTAAAGCAACTATCTTTCTTCCAGTGAGGGTGTTGGGTCCCTTTGTCAAAGATAAGGTGACTGGAATGTTTGGACTTGTTTCTGCATCTTCTAACGTGTTCCATTAGTCCACAGGTCTGGTTTTTTCTTTTTTTTGCCAATACCATGCTATTTTTATTACAGTAGTTTGTAATATAATTTCAGGTCAGGGATTGTGATGGCCCTTGTTTTGCTTTAGTTGCTCCAAATTGCTTTTGCTATTCTAGGTTTCTTTTGGTTCCAAATGAATTTTAGGATTGTTTTCTCTAATTCTGTGAGGTATGCTATTGGTATTTTAATTGTGGTTGCATCAAATCTGTATAACAATTCTGGGAGTATGGCTATTTTCACTATATTGTTTCTTCCTACCCAAGAACAAGGGATATTCTTCCATTTTCTAATGTCTTCTTCAGTCTCCCTTTTCAAAGTACTGTAGTTTTCAAAGTATAGATCTTCCTTTGTTAGATTGATTCCTAGGTACTTCATTTTCTTTGAATGTTATTGTGAAAGATGTCATTTCCCTAATTTCTCTCTCACTGAGTCTGTTATTTGTGTACGGGAATGCTATTGATTTTTTAGTGCTGACTTTGTACCCATCTATGCTGCTGAATTTGGTTCTTAAATCTAGAAGTCATTTGGTGGAGCTTTTGGGGTCGTCTATGTTGAGTATCATGTCATCTGCAAATAATGATAATTTAACTTCTTCCTTCCTATCTTTATTCTTTTTATTTCTTTCTCTTGTCTAATTGCTCTGGCTAATGTTTCCAGAAGTATACGAATAACAGTCATGAGAGTGGACATCCTTGTCTTGTTCTGAATTTTAGAGTGAAAGCTTTTAGTTTTTGACCATTTAGTCAACCATGATGTTGGCTGTTGGTTTGTCATAGATGGCTTTTATCAGATTGAGATAAAGACCATCTATTCCAATTTTCTGCAGGGTTTTTTTTTTTAAATCATGAATGGATGTTGGACTTTGTCAAATGGTTTTCTGCATCTATTGAGATGATCATACAGTTTTTGTCCTTGGCTCTCTTAATATGATGTATCATATTTATTGATTTGCATATGTCAAACCATCCCTGTATCCCTGGAATGAATCCTACTTGGTCATAGTGTATAATATTCTTGATGATTTGTTGCATTCTGTTTGCCAAAATCTTATTGAGGATTTTTGGGTAATGTTTGCTTCAAGGAATGAATTTGGGAGTATTTCTTCCTTTTCAATTTCATTAAAGAGTTTGAGATGTAGTGGCATTAGATCTTTAAATTTCTTGTAGAATTCAGAATCCATCAGAATCTTGGCTTTTCTCTGTTGGTAGATTTTTAATTGGTTTTTGAATTTCAGTTTCTGATATTAGGTTATTTAGAGTTTTATATCTTCTTGATCCAGTTTTGGTTATTCATATGTATCTAGGAATCTATTTCTTCTGTGTTTTTGATCTTATTCGAATAAAGGTTCTTGAAGTAGCTATTGATGATCTTCTGGATTTCTGCAGGATCTGTTGTGATTTCACACTTTTCATTCCTAATTACATGGGTTTGAGTCTTTTCTTTCCTTTTTTTTTGATAAGGTTGGCTAAGGGTTTGTCAATTTTATTTAATTTTTCAAAGAACCAACTCTTTGATTCATTGATTCTTTGTACTGTGTTGTTAGTTTCAATTGTATTAATTTTGGCTTTGATCTTTATAATATTCTCCCTTGTACAAGAATTGGGCTTGACTTGCTCTTCTCTTTCTGGAAGCTTGAGGTTCAACATTAGGTTGTTTATTTGAGCTCGCTCTGTTTTTCTGATATGGGAGTTCAGTGCTGTAAACTTCCCTCCTAGGACTGCTTTTACTGCATCCCATAAATTTTGGTAAGTTGTACTGGCATTATCATTCAATTGTAGAAACTGTCCAATTTCTTCTTTAATTTTATCTGTGACCCATTGACTGTTGAGGATGGTGCTACTTAGTTTATGTGGGTTTATGAAGTTTTTATGGTCCCTTTTGCCATTTATTTCCAATTTCAATGCAGTATGGTCTGATAATATGCATGGGATAATTTTGATTCCTTTGCATTTCCTTAAGCATGTTCCATGAGCTGG